>JAGVSP010000767.1:0-77218 GCA_022494985.1 Micrasema minimum
AAGAGATTTTTAGTTGATGAAATATTTAACTTCCTAAGAATGTTTTTAAGTTGAAGTATTTATGTCACTGCAGCGATGTCTTCTTTAAGTACCTGTCTCCATGTTGTAAGCTTTCTTTTCTTCAATGAAAATGTCCCACCGTCCCATTTCCTCTCACAAAGGGGAAGAGTGTGTCCGCTTTGATTTTATCGCTCAGAATGGATTTTACCGCCTGAATCTCATGCATAGCAAAGTGAAGAGGGAGGGAGGGAGCGCCTGCGTCTGCCTTATGTTTCCCGCTACTGGATTTGCTAACGATGCCTTTATCATTGAACAAAACTAGGTATTTTGCTTCGAATAAGTAGGAAAAGATTGGCGAGAGAATATCAAACCACTTAAGCGTAAGAATGCTTTTAAATAAGAAGGTAATTTAAGACTATTAACACAATGCTAGGTATCCAGTACATAATAATGAGTACAAAGTTAATTAAGTTTATCTTTAGGATATGTACTCGGTGCGTATTGATGTATACGAGACTAAAAATTACATTTAACATTTATTAATTTGTTCTCACATTTTTTTTTTCAAATGCATTTTATGAACAAAAGAGGGTAGACAAAAGAGATCGTGAAAATTGTAAAGGAAATGAGAATTTATTATTCAAAATGACTAATGTTCTACCAGTAAATGAACTGTTTAAATATCGATTTATTCTTGAGTATTTTTTCCGAGATGATTATAAGCTCAGAGTCCAAAACGTTTATAATTCACGGCAAGTTAGAAACGCGAAATTAATCATTCCTAAATTCAATAATTACTATGGCGAAAGATCATTACCAGTTGCGATCCCCAGAATCTTCAATTCTCTACCTAGGGAAATAATCAGCATTGGTAAGATGGCATTGTTAAAAAGGGCCACCAAAGAGCATCTATTTAATCAAATAGTAAATAGGTGATACTTTTGAATATTCACTTCTCATTGCCTATGTACCTATGTACCTATGTATGTATGTATTGTTATTCTTTATATTGTATAAGTTTCACAGCTAAAATCAAATCTTGTTTCTCATTGTTTTATTTTATTTACGATGATTCTATATGCCAAGACTAACTAAAGAAATCCACTGATAACCACATGGTTAGTGGAATCTTTTTTATTTTTTGTATTAAATTCTTTTTATTGAAAATAAACGCCATTTTGTGGCATTGAAACTTGAATAAATTAATTATAGTCTTTTCCTTAGTCCTAGTCCTAGTCCTTAGTCCTTCCATTTTCATTCCAGTATTGGGGATAGGCCTTTCCTTTTTTCATTCCCTCATCCTTATCCCTGATCATGCGCCGCCACTGTACTTCTGCGACGTTCCTTATGTCGTCAGAAGACCTTGTTTTTGGTCTTCGGGTATTTTGTTGTCACGTTCTAGGTCGCAATTCCAGCACTTTTAATATCCAACGATTATCATCTCTTTGCATAACGTGTCCAGCCCGGCTCCACTTGAATTGAACTGGTTTTTGCATACATCCATCACTTCTGTTATTTCACGTATCCATTTGTTAGTTTTTCGGTCTCTGGGTGATATTCTTAGCCTCTCCGTTGCTCTTTTCATTATCTTCAACCTCAGCATGTACCGTTTGTTAAGCGCAATTGTTTCAATTCTGCATGTCACTATTAAAAATAAGCATCCATTGAAAACTAAAGTACTATAACATAATACTATTGGGCCATATTCAATTGAATAAGTTACTTCATATTTCTGTTTTTTTTTTTTAAATATCTGTAGAGAGCTATGCATCGTTTGAAAATATACAGAATAGAAGGTAAAAAATCTTAAATATTTTGAGAAAAAAAAAACTGTTTTTTTTTATTTTGAAAATAATTTTCTTATATTCTTAGCAAGATTCTCTGCAATTTTTAAATATTTTTCATAAAGATTTGACCGTGTTTTTAACCGAGCCCAAAACAAGCAAAAAGATAGTCTATCAGTGATTTAAGAGAAATACCTATCCAAAAGAGAAAGAAATGTTTTACATTTACTTTTTGCATTGTACACGAAATATGGCCGAAAAATGGAGTTTATATTTTTTCACGGAAAAGTTAGAGAATAAAATAAAAACTAGTAAGCTGTTTCACTTAAGTAAGATGTGTTCTTTAATAATTGTTTGCTATTTTTATTTTGCTGCCACCTTTAGTTTGTACAAAAAAATCATAAAAATGGGGTTTCGTTACATTTTAATATAATTTGTTCATAAATCGGTCAACATAATATTTTTTTAGAAAAAGTTGGGAGCATATGTGATATTTTAATTTTTTTTTAAAACGTAGTCGCAGTTAAAAAATCAAAAATTTAATTTTGAAACTCCCAAGTTTCTAGCGCTGGCCTCAGGTGCAGCCTTAACACAATTCTATAAAGACAAACAATTGATACTTTTACCTGCTTTTTGCCAAAATCATTAGATATTATTTATTAAGCTGATTATTTAATCCCGAATCGTGCGGTTTGTAAAAATTAATAAGCTCAGTAAAAAATGTGTGGTGAAGCCTGGAGCTGTATTCGCAAGCTCCACGAAGAAACACAATAAGACGGTTTCAGCAGATTTGTAATTGAATGTTCGTTACCTGTTTCCCACTGATTAATTATCACAGAAACAATATTTGGGAAACAAGATGAAAATAATGAAATAGCTGTTAGGGTGCGCATCCACAAGGATGATGAAAATTAAATAGAAATACCGTAATGTATTGCACATTTAAACGTTTATATTATTACATTTTACACATAATATGATATTTAATAAAATCACATGACAAATTTTTAGATCCTCCAATTGTTTCAGTTTTTTGGCTGTGGATTTATTGGGCCTCCTGGTTTGTCGAGGTGTGCAAAATAAAATATAATAAAATAATTTTAAAAATTCAGGTAATTCATTGAAATATAACATACCTAATAAGAACATAATGAAAATGAAAACCATATTCTTGTACTACTTGCATCAGAAGTTTACATCAGAGCTACAGGACGTGAACCTGACTTAGGAAGATGAACAAAAACTGGCTACCGAATACAAACTTGAAAGCAGTTTGCGGAATTCATATACTTCATGTACCTATGAAGCAAAAATGAATGGATGATTGCGACAATTAAAGCTCCGCTCTTTCCCTAGACTGTTCAGTCTTATTTTTATTCCAGCACAACTTTTCCGATTTTTTAAAGCTAAACTAAACTAAAAAGCGGAAGAAAAGAAGGTTATATACGCGACCAAATGCTTTCGTTGCCCCTATCACTGTCTCGGCTCTAAGATTGTCATAAATACATTCACCCTAACCTGCTCAAGGAGCTGGCCCAAATTTACAATTATAGAGATATTAGTAATTCTACCCCTATTTTTACCCGCCCAATCGTAGTCTTCGATTTCGACTACGAGCATTCGACTACATTCGTTTACATAAACACTATCTAGACTTTCTTAAAAAGGAACCTTAACAAAACAAGACAATAAAACAAAACCAACCTTATCTCGCAGTTTATTGAGAGCAGAACAACGTCTGGTTAATATACATAAAATATAACCATTCAAATCTAAAAAAAACAAAACTACTTGTAAGTATCTACAAACGCTTAAATATTTGACAGATTTTTATTTAATTTATCTAAAATAGGCAACTCTACATTATCCATCAATTATTTTTACAAGGCGATTTTAGCCGACGTTGATTCAGCCCTTAACATTATTGCAGCGAAATATTTCCTTTCTCTTCCCCAGAACAATGAAACATAATAAATCATTCCCTTTGGGGATGTTCTGATACTATCAACATTGCTTAATTGAATCGATACTTTATGGCAACACTGGATCGATATAAACATTCATTATCTTTTATGTTATTTATTGTGTGGTGAATCATTGTCCGTTTCTCAACAGATAAATGTTATATGAACGATAGTCTAGTAAGAGCGTTTTTAGATATATTTATAAAAAAATATGAATTATTTACTTCTTCGTTAAAACTCAGTTTTAAATTTTAAAGCTTTAACTTTATTACTGCAACTCGCAATGGTTCTTTTTTTTATATCATTTGGTTTTTTTTAAACACGAAAAATATCGAATATGTAAAGGAGTTACATTTTGTAAAATATAAAAACGTTTCAAAGAAGATGTTATGCTTGTTTAACTTATTCCTTCCTGGTAGTCACAATATCTTGGATGTATTTGGCGGAGCTTAGAAATACGAGATGGATAAAGTATATGGATCGCATAAACTATCTCCAAGATAAACAATCCAATTCCGGTACGTCTTCCTTAGTTAGGTCCACGTACCGTATTTCTGAAGCAAACCGCCAACGGAATGTCAGCAAGGGACGTCCAAGACGCCGGAAACATATCGCGAGCACGGCAATGAAGAAAAACTCATTTTTAACACATTCGCCTTATTGTACCAATGTGCATTTTTAGGAAGGTTAGGTTAGTTTTACAGATATTCACTTTTTGGTGGCTTTGAACATTAACACAGGTTAACCCACAATGTTTTGGCAAATATGGATTGTGTATTTTAACCGAAATGGCTTATTTTTTTTTATTTTTTTTTATTCGGGATACAAACAGATGTACAGGTAAAACATAATATAATTAAAACAAATAGTTAACAATAACATGCCTGCCATCCAATTATATGTATCCGCAGGTAGCTTTAAACAGTTAAAAGAATCTACTTATAAGGTAAATAAATATTTGTCATCTTAAGTCTGTAGTTATAATTATTAGTTGATCATTTCACGCTAAATTCACCTGTATAACAATAATTACTACTACTACTTTCCCTTATCCATATCCAATTATGCATAGGGCACTGCAATGCTACATAAGCAATAAAACAAAAAAAAACATTTTATTCAAATCGTATCGGTTGTTGAACAAGGATCAAATCGCTAATCTGATACAAAGTCTATAACTCCCAACGATTGTTCTGGCTTAAAACAGTACCTAGTTACTTCCTGACAAGGTTTAGTATGAGTTTACACCTTTCGGGTTGGCACACCACCACCACCATACAAGTGTGTGTGTGTGTACCACGTGACGCTACGTGGTGTGACGTGGCGTGACGTCACCGTAGTGGTGTGCAGCTAATCAACGTGGGAGCCAAGGAAGCTCGGTGCGCCTCTTGTAATCCGACCTATTTATACTTCAAAGTGGCTTATTTGTCACCCGGTGGACGACAGTGTAATTACGAATGTTGTGTAACCTCTAATTTATTTATACTCAAATTTTAGAGATATCAAAAAAATTCAATCAAAGAGGAGGGAAAAGGAGAAAACTCAAAAAATTCGAGAACAATATTATACGTATCGGAAATGTAGGAATGTGGAGGAGGAAAAGGAAGTTAGCCAGGATATAGACATGTGGCGTTCCATTGTCTCTGTGTACCTACTCTTTAGGAGAAATGGCATGATGGTAAATTAAATATATTTAAAAAAAAAATACAATTAATTATTTATTACACATATTTATATCAACTTACTTCTATATTTTCGATATTTGTAGATAAAATTTTAAGCCTTGTAAGTCATAAGTCATAAGTAATGTCGAAATAAATGTTACTACTCCAATTATCTACTTAGTATTATGTAATAAGTTTTTTAAACCATAACATAATATCGTGGGTATACTGGCAAAAACGTTAACTCTAATATACCTGTTTTGAGAAATCAAGCATTTAAGTTTTTTTTTCCAATTTTATTCTATTTTTTTTATTCTATTGCATTATGAGTTGAAACTTTAATTATTTCTCATTTTTTCAAACATTAATTAATTTTCATACTTAGAAACTTTTGTTGTTAATAGCAGTATTTCCTTTTTATTTTAGAGAAAGAAAGAAATATGGTTTTAGGTTAGGTACTTCAGAAAAAAAAGCGCTTTATAAGTTATCCAAAATTTGTGTTTCTGCCGATTGTAGAGCTTTAAAAACTTAACAATACTGCATCATTAAATCCAAACAGCATATTTTCGAGTGAGCGTTTTTTGCCAGTATACCCACGATATTATGTTTGTCTTGTTAAAGATTAAGAACTGAAAATTTCAAGCGAATAGGACAGAAAAGCTCCTGGCCTAGACCTGAGTACAAAAGAAGCGTGGGATTTAGCAGCTTACGCTCAGCTAAAAGTAGTCCTCAGAGTAATCCACAATCCACAATCCACAATCCACATGCTTCATTAAGTGGTTATAAACAAAGACGTGCTATTCAAATAATTGCCACTTTCTAGTGACTCTGTAGCAAGATCGGGAATCAGGAATAGCGTGACACTGTTTGAAATATCATCTTAAACTTATTTTATTTTTTTTTTAAACTCACAATGTATAGTTCAGGTAAATAAATACAGAAAACCAGAGCTCATTAGGTTTGAGTTCCGATTCACAATTATTTATTTAAAATTATCATTAAAAGATTTACAATTATTGTTGTAAAAAAATAGTTGGTTTATAAAAATAAGATTTTTTACTGATTGAAAAAAGAAGTACGGAAATTTAATTTAAAACTATATAGGTAACATATTACATAGTCAATTCTCCAAGTATATAACATATTATACAATATTTTTATTACAATCAAACCAAAGTTCTATCCCCTATTGGCATTTACCTATAATAAATATTTTTGATTTTACACAATTCGTATTAGATTGCTTGTTTTGTAATTCAATACGTGTCGTAAACAGAAATCACACTTCTCAACCCTAACCAAATTCGTATTTAATTAAAACCATATCCAATCATATTGGTGTAAGATTTGGTATAAGTAACTAGTATTTTGAGCTATGTAAAGTAATATAAACTGTTTAGATTTAATGTTATGTTTAAGAAATAGGTAAACCACAAAACAAGTAAATACGCCGCTCTTAACTCTGGCCTCATTTTTTATTGAATTCGAATTATTCCCATATTATAACAAGTTAGTGGGTACAGCTAGAGTTAATAATCTCACACACTGTTTTCATCGTCTCAGTTGAAATTATGCAAACGATCTGTATGGAAGTGTCTAGAAGCGATTAACTTAAGCTCCATACTGTTCCGGAGAGTGTTACAGCCAACAAAAAGTTTCAATTTACATAAAATGCTAATTTCATCACGTTAAATACTCCAATGGCGCGAAAATATGAACTTGGAGGTTCAAGGGTCGCCCGAAGGCTTAAAGAAGGGTTGGATGCGTGCTTAGAGACGAAAAAATATTCTAATCTCCTTTTTGTGGCGTAATGTAGTTAAAACGTTAGTTCATTATTGCGCAACTTAAGCACATCAACGGACATATAAATTGCTAAGCATTTTTGCAGAAAACTTAAATTTTAAAACTTTAAAACTATTAAAAGACCTGTAAACGCATCCATATTGCCATCCAAACTTCTCGTCTTCGTTGAGATGTCAATTGTGATTTGATGATAGCCCGTAATGGGTAATATCAACTTTTTGACTACAAGTATTTGGACACACTCAAAATTATATTTATAAATCGATCCCTTTATATATGCAAATTGTGTAAAATTCATTTTTTGACAAAATGACTTAATGATGGCATTTTGTTATCTGTATATCCAATACACGCGCTTGAATTGAGCGAGTCCAACATTATTACAAATGCCCTAAAAATCAGCTTAAGAAAAAATGGGTAACTGCCACGTTAGTATTGGCAACGCTGCAAATTTGGCAATTCCACCGTTTCGTTTTTTGCCCGCCCTGTTAATTAACCATTTTGGAGTTACACAAAATAAAATACGAGATCTGATTTAACCACGAAATTCCATTAGCTTAAAACGAGACTTCTGTAAAAAATTGAACATTTGTTGATACTACTACTACTACTAGTTTCCCTTATCCGCACCTAATGGTGCATTGGTACACCAAGTGCAGTGTATCTTGATAATTTTATTACATGAAGGTAAGATGATCAGCTTCAGAACCAGTCCAAGGTATCACCCATGAAATATTCATTTGAAAATAGCAGTAAATAAATGTTATATGTTGACCCTCTACGAGAATCGAGCCCGCGACCTCATGCACGGTAGCCAAATACGCTACCACTATGCTACGAGCGGACAAAGGCAGGGCTTCTATATGAGTATAATAGTGTACATTTTTGAATTGTCATTAACTGAAATCTAGACCGTTTCTCTTATGTTTTTGTGTGGCATACTCGTGTAATAAATCAACTTCTGTCAGCCTGTAATTATACAGTCTGTTCTGTTTTGAATGGCATTTTTATATAAATGCAAATAAAACGGAACAATCTCTACCTCAAGCTATTTATTTTGTGACCTGGCATTGCGTTACTGAATAAAATATAATAATTAACCTTGTTTATCAAATGAGTCCGGAATAAAGTATCGCATGTCGAGGAATTGCGAGGATAAAATAACTACCCCCCACAAAACCGCTACATAATTCCTATTGATAATAATTGTTTGGTCGTGGAAATACCCAGAGTAATTTTCTCCGAATTTCCGTTTGCAGATAACTTGCTGAAAACTAAGGCAAAAATTTTTGTATTTATTATATTTTAGAATACTCTACGAGAATGCAAGTATCTTGTATTATTTTTTATTTTATTTTATGGATGGTTTTCTTTATTTTGTTTGAGTTTATTGCCGCGCAGTGTAGTGCAGTGCCCTATGCACCATTGGGTGCGGATAAGAGATAGTAGTAGTAAAGTATAGTAATAGTCAAAACATTGCAGGTTTTGCAACCCACATTTTCCTTGTTTAAAATATTGGCATAAAAAGGCTTTTTTAGATATTGGTTATGTTTTAATTTTATAATACGCTAAACTAACGGATGGAGGATCATAAAAATCACAAGTGAGTTTTCTCAAGCCAGAGTGCTCTGTGATGTATTTGACGTAATACAATTGCAAAAAATTACAAAATGGATAACACAATTGCTACAACAAAAAAAATGCAGTTAAACTCGCACATACATATATTAAAATTAAATATATTTCAGTGTTTTATTCGGATTTAAAAAAATAAACTGTTTTGTTCAGAGTTTGATTAAGGTTTTAATTTATTCCATCTAGTATACCTAATAGTAATTCTGTACCGTTTTTCTGAGAACATGTGAGGTCGCTAATGTGCGGAGCGGATCTGAAGATGTCTGCTTTAGACAGTATTCCCAGAAACATATGGTGATTACTGGTCCCCCCTTCAGCGTCACATTAGCCATACCCAGCCAGATAGTCTACTGGGCAAGAGAGCAGAGAGCGGAGACCTGACTAGAGAGTTAGAGAACAGTTGAGAGTTGAGAGTTAAGAGAGTAGATTTGAAAGGGTGTCAGAAGCTTGTAACCAACTTTACACATTACAAAACTGCTTTCTTGACTAAAATTGCTTGGATGTCGCTTTTTGTACGACTCACTCAAATGTATTATTTTTCATCGTAAATCATTTTAGCATTTCAAAGCTTTATCAACATTCTAGCGTTTTTGACTACTAAGGACACTATTCACCGAATATTGCGAATTTAAAAAAATATTTCATAATCAGTAGTTAATTTGAGATATTCAATTAACTAGACCACTTTGTTTTTCTTATTGACAGAAAAAATGGTTTAAGTAAAGAAGTTTTTAGAAATTTAGCAATTACAATGTCAGATATCAATAAAATTAAAATCAAAAATTTTTTTTTGGAAAATCTACTTTGTATGTATTAAAAACAATATTAGTATGTACATAATACTGACTTATCTACTTTTGGTAGAAGAAGTTTGGAAGCCAGGTGTTGCACGTGTTCACATGTCATTGGTTTGGTTAAAACATTTAAAGAGTACACGTGTCGCTTTGAATACAATTAAACCACTAAGATATGTAGGTAAATAGATAATTAATACTTGCTTTTGTACGGTTACTCAATAATAAATAGTATTTTTATTAGTAATTGCAATACCAAAATTAAATCAATAGGTTAGTTTATTTGTTTTTAGCCAATATCCCGTTCTAACAAAAAAACCGTAGGTCCATTTTGAGCGAAAATGACTAGTACCTAATGCAGAAATATTCATACAAGTAAGAAGTTTTGTCTGATAAAAATCTGTTAGTCCAGGTATATAAATAAACTTACTAATGAAACTTGAACTTTTGATCTTGTGTAAGTCGAATAGAAACAAACTCAATGTCGACTGTCTCAAAATATTAATTTTGGACTTACGGTTTGTTGTCATAACAGGGACGATGTTTTGATAAATACTAAAAAAAAGGCATTTACAACTCTGTGTTTTTAACAGTCGTTAAACACAGAATATAAATACTGTCCTTGTAATATTAATTATTAAACTTGACTCAAAGAACAAAACGTTTGCGGTTGTCATTATTAATATTTACTACCCCACTCATGCTTCCCTTATATATACATTATCTCTAGCACAACACGACGGAGATATATATTTTGGTTTAATGAGAAAAATACCGAAACCCAATATTATGACATACGATGGTCGGTAATGAGAATATGTTGTTATTATGAGAGTCAGACGTCGCTAATGAAATTTACTTTGACAAAACTGCTCAAAGATTCTCGGAACGGCATTTAGAAATACCAAACGACTTATTCATACACGATTTTGATTTTGTATAAATACTGCTATTTACTCTAAATCAAAATTAAATAAATGAAACGTATAATAAAAATGCTGTTATTCTTTGAAGATTAATAAAATTAGAATTTATGAAATTAAGGAATGTTATTTTAGTTATGCAATGAAATCGTTTTATGTATCGATAAAATATATTTATTAGTTACCTACATCCGAAATCCGCCACAATATTAATACAGTTCGCAATGACGTTAGAAGTTTAGCCGTCTCCTCAACCGATCACCATAAAATAAGATTTTTTTATCAATTCAACGGCAATAAAAAACACCTCGGCCTCGGTTTGAAAGAAAACATAATTCTGTGATTTCCAATAGGAACCAAATTTGAAATCTCCGTGTTGTGAGTCCAACATTTTCCGCGTTACTTCACGAAAGCTTCACGAAATAAATTTTGGAATAAATAAATTGTTGTGGTTCCACTTCGTAAGGAATGCAGAGGTGAGACAACGGATGCAGCAACTACTGGTATCTTCTATCACGGACTGGCTAGGTCCGACGACGGAGTCGTTTCGGCTGGCTAGGCCATATACTACGTTTGCCTCCCGAGAGCCTTAAACATGCCTGCCTATTTTACAAGATATCAGGTTCTCGGCGTCCAGGTCGTCCACTGTTGACAATTCGTCGGTAGTTTGCGTCAGAGCTGCGGGATGTAGACCTGACTTGGGAGGTTGCACGGAAGTTGGCGGCCGATCGCGCTTGGCTTGGAGATAGTTTGGGAATCCATGTGCTCCGCATAGGAAGCGGATTTGGTATTATGATAATGATGATGAAATACGTTTTTATTTATACCATATTGCAATACTACATTTATTTGAAAATAAAGGACAAAAATGTGAAACAAAATCAACTTTGATGAAACAAAGAATATTCTAGTACAATCAAAATAGGCGTTCCCCGATATACCGTAGACGTTGTAATAAGATTATTTAATGTATTTTTGAAATACTTTTCATGCAAAGAGGAAACAAAAAACAAACTCGGATTAAAGAATTAAAAATACTGCTTACATTTATGGCATTCCTTTGTTGATAATTACCGCATGAATTATCAAATTTGCAGCCGCAGTGGTAAAATTATACATAACAAGAATGATGCCCGTCGGAGCAAGAGTTAATGGGACATGCATCATAATTTAATGATGCTGGGTCCCCATTTGGTGGAGTCCCCACCATTTGGTGGGATTCTAGCAGTAACCTAAACACGCCAGTCACTCGGCCGATTAGGTACCCCCCGTCACTCTAGAAACTCCGTGAATGTGCAGCTAATTTATGGATGCAATATGCATTTCTGCATTCATGATGAGTACCTTGCACTATGAATAGAGAATGGATGCCCGTGGATCATCGAGATGACTCGAGTTATTTGATTATACACTAGACACTAGATACTATACACGTCACACTTGACGTATTATGGTTTTGACTCCTGACATTCAGAGCTGACTGAAATATTGTCAGCTTTGAATTATTTATCGGATCCTCCACGTGATTAAAATTATTGACTAATCGGTCATATTTACTAAGGCATCATAAAACCCGTTTTTTTTATTTGCCGTGTTCGATTTTTAAATGAGCATTGTACTATTATACAGAACTTTGCCATTGGTTGCCATTTTCATTACCTTGTAATCTTTATTTTTCGTTTTGCTTATTTTTGTGACTTATATTATTCTAAACACGTTTTTCTTCCTCTCTTTTACATTATAAAACTGCATTTTTATGAAATGATGTAACAGGAATGTGGGATCCAATATCTCTTGGAAAGTGGTAGAAAATAGCAGTTTTTTCAACAAATCGCAGAGAAACGCCCATAAACGACGGTATAAAGTTAGTGTCGATATGTTTATAGAAGGCACATACCAAAACATTACGTAGTACAAGTGCGTTCAATAATTTCCAACTAGTCGATACATATCTGCACGTGTAGCTATGTGTCTTCATGTAGCGTGTACCTACGTAATTACAGCTTATTGCAATTATTGCTTTCATCAGTATCCGAGCCCACCAAAAAAATATTTTATTTGGAGCAGCGGTCAGCGATAAAGTTCCTTACTAAAGAGGACTTGATGAGGCTCCAGCAACTTATTTTCAACAATTAAATTGGTGAAAGGTGAAAGATAACATGGGTCTATTAAAAAGACCCTGAGCTTAAAATGGAGTCCATACAGTGAAAGCACAGGTCGCACCCATCCTTAAAATGTTCAAAGTCAAAAAATCTGCCGACAAGGTCATGGCGACTGTGTTTTGGGATGAAGTAGGACTTTTTTTGCTGGAGTCCATGCCACATAAGACTAGAAAAATCTACGCTAACTATGAGAGCATTGCGCGAGTCCATCAAGGAGAAAAGTCACGGAAAGCTCACATCAAACGTTCTGCTCCTTCACGATAATGCTCCGGAGCACACGACCACAGTCCGTCACCCGGGACTGCAGGTTTTAGCAGTTCAACTGTTTCACCCTTAGTCCTGACCTGGTTCCATCCAATTATTTTACATTTTGAAACCTGAAAAAATTCCTCCGAGGGTAGCAAATTTTCTAGTTGTTAAGTTGGGTAATTGTTGTTGAACTGAGCTTAGAGGAGATTATAGTGAAAAATAAAAATAAATTATATTTAGTACCTACCAATATTATTATTTTTTGGGCCCAGGTAGATAAATAATTGAACGTCCCTCGTTTATATTTATGTAGATGAATCTTCTTCGATGTCTTAATTCTGAGGATTGGTCTGCAGCAAATTTCTGCATCAAATTTTCCGCTGCGCTCTATCCCCCGCAGCCCACTTCAGCTCAGTATGTGAGGCTGGGTTCATGTTCTCACTTGCTCCAGATACTCTGGTAGAGGTTTTTCCCCACAGCCATTTGTTCTATTATGTCGTGCAGGAGATCCTAATGTCACATAATGTGGCCGATCCATTAGGCTCGTCTCTCACCGATGGTTTTAATCAGGTGCCTTCCTCCTTGGAACTCAGTAAGTTATTTCAAGTTTAAAGGCCCTAGAACTAATACATTTTTTTAAACTAAAGCAATCATTATTGTTTGATATCCCTAAATTTTCAGTTTAATACAGGCATAGACATCTTTACACCAGAAATAAAAATATTTTTCTAGCGAAAGAAAACATTGGCTACCTACCTAGGTATCAAAATATATACGAAAACATTTTAGCAAAGATCTTTACCTTGCTCCGTCCCATTGCAACCCTAAACATAAATAATTTTATTGGTATTGAAATGCCAAAGCTTTTGGAAAATTCTGGTAGATGTCAATTTACATTTTCAAATTTTATAACAATTTCTGAGAGAAAAAAAAACTACACAAATATTTATGTTATTAAACATTTATATTCATCTGTTTTATTGTTTAAATGTATTTCTTAACATTTTCAGCCTAACATTAGAAAAAATTTTAATTTAATTAAGTATAAAATAAAAAAATCCGAAACTACCACACGCTTAAAAAAACATTAATTAAGCTTTAATCTAGAGCTGTGGAGCGTACAAAGATAAAATTTCTTATTTTTTACAGTACTATCTAATTATAATGTTTGATAACACCCTTCAAACAGATTAGCTTACAACGACATCTATGGATAAATGACTGAAACATTTTTATTACGTCCTGACAAAGGCGTTACGCGACCGTCGCGTCGCGATACCATGCGCCGCGCATGCGCCTTGTACCACCGATAATGCAGACTAGCCTGTACGACGACAGATGGCGGGGGGAGGGGGATTTGTTTAGTTTAAAAAAAAACTTTTTTTTTTTTTAATAGAAACATTTGAGTTCTTATGATATGCTCAAATTTTGATCGTTAAAAAAAAACTGTATATTAAATTCGAAATTTATTGCGGCGGTAAATAATTTTTAGATGTTTAAAATACTCAATCAAAGCCATATACGTACCTAATAGATTACTACATTAAAACTTTGAAATTTAACAAACAAACAATTTATATTCTTAAAAAAATGATTGCATTAAGATTATGAAGTACTTACTTGATTACATTATTAGCAAAAATTCAGTTTTCTTGAAAGCAAAGTGATCAGTCTTACGCTTCAGTGCCAGTCCAAGGCCAGTGCAAGATACATGTGAAATATTTTTATGTGAAAATCTGCACTTGGTGTACCGCTGCAGTGCCCTATGCACCATTGGGTGCGATTATAGGAATGTAGTTGTAGTAGCAACGTTTACTTGTTTAAAAAAATTAAATAAAATTAATCAAGTAAAATGTATAAATCACATTATAGTACATAAGCACTGGACTGGAATTACTATTACCTACGAACGTAGTGCAGTTAGTACGACGCAGTTCTCTATGTATGCAAAACACAAAATTATATCAATGCAATTATCAACTTTTATGTATCAAACATTTCACAAAATAACATAAATAATGATGTTATATGTATGTCAATAATTAAAAGAGTTTTAAGGCACCGTAATGATTATCTATTCCAATGGTTTATCCAAAACATTCCTAAATGATAAACCGTTATTCAAAACTGAATTATCTTCTTATTAATAGATTAGAAGTGATTCATGAATCTCTGATTGATAAAATGGTTTATCGGTAACAGATAATATGAAGTTATTATCAGTTACCGATAAACACTATTGACGTGCTTTGCTAAATTATTAATTGTTCGGCATAATTTTTTGTTGTAATTGAAAGAAATATTGTCAGTTGATCTTTACAGAAATGTTGTGTTTCTTTAAAAAATATATGAAATAGTTGAAGAGTTTTTTCCGTGTATTTGTTTAGTCTATAAAACGTAAGTTGTATAAACATGTTTATGAACTAGTTACTAATACTTATATGTATAATGGGTACATTTATTAGTTATTATGTTGGTAGTCGGTTTACACAATGAAAATGTTTTATCACTAGATACATGTTTTATCTGTGCTGCTCCCGATGTTTGTGGGTCAATGTAAAATATTTATTTGAATGTGATTTCTCTTTGGACTGGCGCTGAAGCGAAAGACTGACCACCTTGTTTTCACGTTACAAAGAATCGAAGTTTACTGCACTTGTTGTGCTATTGCAGTGCCCTATGCACCATGGCGTGCTGATGAAGGGAGAGCGTCAGCAGTTTTATTTAAAATAAAGTGTATCTATCCTTGTGTTTTTTACCTTTGCATAGAATCGTTTGTATGTTCACATATTATTTAGATAATTGGAGAAACGTGACCAACTTTTGGGGAGATTATCATCAAATGACATAGATGATATAAATTGGGAAACTTTCACAAACCAATGAAAGTTGATTGTAAATTCCGACAATAGATGTCTACATTATTCTAGTGGAGGTTTTATATTAATGTTTTGTAGCTTTGATAGGTTTTTAACGTTTCTATTATGTAAATAATAATAAATAATAATAATAAAAGTGTTTATTCCAGCATAACTAAGCAGTTAGTGTAATACTTAGTTAGCCATAGCATAGGTAGAATACAATACATATATATTCCATAACTTAACTAATCATTAATTACAATAAAAATAATAAAACTAAAAATAAGAGTCGTAAATTTTAGAGAAAAAAAAAAAAAATAAGAAGCACTGAAATTATTGGTGTATCTATCAATTCAGTGCCCTATGCACTGGGTGTGGATAAGGAAAAGTAATATAAATAGTCGATTTTTGAATCTATATCGACATCAGTTTTATAAATAATATGACGAATTTTATTTGTGTAAATGAGTTTTTCCAGCTCTGACTAGCTAGGAGTTTACTTCATACTGTGTTTTCATCGTTGCATAAATTAATACACAAAGTAATGTGGTAATAACATATTGGAAAATTTGGTACATATTACGGTAAATGTACTATACGCAACTTACGGTGTAAAATTGCATTAGTATACAGAATGTATGATAAAAATTGTATTACTTGCTCGCTTGTTCAGTCCTATGCTTCAGGGACAATATCGTTTTTAATAGAAAATAAAATTATTTGACGTCTAGTAGTTCATCAGGATCATCATTCCATATTATCCGCTCCATAGGAAGCTCCACATAGGTGGAACATTTGCCTCCAAGCCAATCTTTAAGTAGATACATCACCTAAACAAGTTGACATAAAAATATGAAAAACCAGTACAATACAAATATTAGGAGGCAGTGCCTCAATAACTAAAAAAAATGGTTTTTAAGGTGTGGCGTTCTAACCTCTCGGATTACCCTTTCTGAGAAATGGCGTGATGGTTAGTTAGTTAAATAATAAATGATTATCCTATTCAAAATAATATTTCACTAACATTGCAATCTTGGCATCAAGATCTCCAGTACCCTTAATCAAAATAACTCTGTTTACTGAGAAAATAATTTAAAATACTGCTGCTTTAAATATTTTATTAGTACGATTTTGGGTGATTTCTCCCACTTTCCCTCCCCCTCTCTCTCTCTTTCTCTTTTTCTCTCCCTCCAACAATCCAAGCTGACACAGACCTGACAGAAAACATTTTTAAAAATATTTTCGTTTTATTTACTTTTTGTAGAATGCTGAAGCACGTCAATGAAGATGAAAAGGACGCTGAAAGTGAGAGGCCCGTGTCACCGTCATATTATGATGAGCAAGCTAAAAGTGAGATTTTATTTTTAATCCAAAACCGTTTTTAAAAATATTTTGTTTGATCGTTTCGAGGATTTTTCATTTATTTTTGTACATAATAAATATATAGCATTAACGACCAACATAAGAATTTAGGTAGTCAAATTAAAAGTGAGATTTTATTTTAAAACTGTGATTCAAATATATTATTATTACTTTTAAAGACTTTATTTGGCGAAAAAAAACCTATAATTTCTGTTTTATTTCGCATCAACATTGTACTTTGCCGACGAAAATATGCCTTCCACGTATTGTTGTGTTCCGAAGTGTAAAAATAGAGGTGGACATAGATTTCCAACTGATAACAATTTGAATTTAAAATGGATCGCTGCTGTTAAACGAGACAAATGGAAACCCTCACTTAGTTCTGTTGTTTGCAAAGCCCATTTTAAAAATACCGATTATCTAGTGGAGAGCAAATATAGTAAGTAATTAATTATTTTTAATATTATAAACAGAATTTCCATATAATATTTTAACTAGTTTTTAAACTGACTATTATTTTACGAAGTTTTGATGTAGATTATCACTTATCTTGAGGATGATTGACTATTTCAAAACTATTCGAGTAAAATAATACATTCAGTGGTGTAACTTAACGTGTTCAAACATAATTTCTTCAATCCGAAGCACATTTTTAACAAATTAATTTATATTTTAGCTGGAACAATGCCTACAACCCAAAGGTTGATTAAAGGTGCAGTCCCATCTGTATTCCATTGGTCTAAAGAAGAGAATGCTGAAGTGATTAACAGACGGAAAAGGCTTCAAGATCGGTCTAAAAATAAACCTGCAGTTCCTCCAAAAAAACAAAGACGGGAAGTGAATTTATTGGAATCAACTCCACCAGACATTGCATCAGAAATTGAGATTTCATCTGTACCATCAGCAGCTGACAGTGCCACTCAAACCGACTTACCGCCATTAAGGACCATGCACTCTGCGGTTCAAACAGTCAAGCATTGTGCATTTAGCATATTAACATACAAGAATGACCCTAACATCAATACATTTTTTTACAGGCTTGGAATCTTTTGAAAAGGTGGTTTATGTTTTCCAGTCATTGGGAAATGCGTCATTTAATTTAAAAAATATTTTTATAGCTCTCTCCACCAGATAATATAGATGCATTTGAACAATTTTTTTTAACTTTAACTATATTAAGGACCCATAAAACATTTTTTGAAATTGCTCATATGTATTTGATCAATATAAAAGATGTCAGTAATATATTTATAACTTGGATAAAATTTATGGCACTTCAATGGAAGGAACTAAACCTTTGGACATCCAAGTCAATGGTTAATTTTTATTCCCCATCAGATTTTTTTGCTAAATACCCGAAAACAAGGATCATGATCGACGGCACGGAATGTCCGATAAAACGACCAGCGTTACCTACTGCACAACAAGCATCTTTTTCCACCTATAAGAACCGAAACACTATAAAGGTTCTTATAGGTGCTACTCCAAGTGGACTAATAAACTATGTTTCTCCGAGCTATGCAGGCTCTGCAAGTGACAGGCAAATAGTAGAAAGAAGCAATCTTACTTCTCTTTGTGATGTAGGTGATTCGATCATGGCGGATAAGGGATTTAATGTGCAGGATATTTTTGCACCCTTTGGGGTAACAGTAAAATTCCTACCTTTTTCAAAAAATCAAACAGAATAAGCGGTAGTGTACTACAGAAAGATCGAAAAATTGCTAGCAAGAGAGTACATATTGAAAGAGTGATAGGTCTCATAAAAACTTACAAGATTTTAAAAAATCCTATGAATTTTACTGAGACAATGTTATCAGAAGAGATAGTTTTTATATGCTGTATGCTGGCTAATTTCAGATCTAGCATAATCAGTAAAAATGCTTAAGTAAATGTTTAAAACAATTTAACAGACATATTTCTTTATATATTTAAAATATTTTACAATAAAATTCTGTTTACTGTTTAGATGTAGGAGCTTGAACTGCAATCGCCTATGCGCTTGGTAGCTGCAGGACGAGTTGTAGTCTAGTTTCCTGCATGCAATAATATAATATTACTTATATCTTTATTTATTTTGAAAATTCTTTAATAAAAATATCTTTATAAATGTACAGCGCCCTTGAGGTGATATATAAATTATTGCTATATAAATTATCCTATTATTATAATATTACGTTGTAGAGTATTTGCTTTCTTTACTGATTTTCTGATATTTTTATGGGAACTCATTGAAATTTCTCAATTTGTTAAATTATTTCAAACATGGTTACTTATTTACAATTATTAACAGATAAAATTTAAAAATAAAAGAGTTTTTTTTTTGAAATATATGTTTTTTTATTTATATTATATAATTAAAAAAATTTGTTGTAATTAAAATAAACATGTTTATTTAACAGAGCGGGTTTAAAGTGACTCTGGTAAAAAGTTAATAAATTGGGAATCATTGAATTTATAAATTCCTCATCCCTATTAATACATGTGTAAAAAAAATCTTTAAAAGTAAAAACAGCAAAATATGCCTTTAATCTCCTAGAACAGAGCAACTGTCCCTGAATTTGGTAGTAGTATTCATGGTTTTCATCCAACCGAAGCTCACCCGAGTGTTCGCATAAATATAAATATGGGACTGTCTCTACTGAGATGAGACTATCCTTCGCTGAATATGGGCATTTTACTTCTAAGAGAGATTCTTCGCCAATTATTACTCTATCCGGTGAGCTGCCTAGGAATTGATAGTCAGAGTGAACAAATATTCCACAGGAAGCAGTTGTGAGGTTTGTATAGTGTTCAAATCGTTTTACCGCTTCTACTTCATACTTCAATCCGTGATTAATTGATATTGTCTGCAAGATCGAAGTTTGTAAAAAAGATTCTGCTAATTTTTTGCTGTCTGTTTTTACAGTTTTTTTACAGATCTTTCCAAAATTTGAGCTTTGAATTCTCAGACACAGTTCAGCCAACCAATTTTTATCGCTACCCTGAGATCTTGTGTTAACCTCAATTTTGTCAAGCTCTTCTTTTGATTTAATGAACATTCTGAAACATTCATCTTCCACCCTCTTCTATCTAGGTAGTCGTGGTCAAATACAGCCGAATATTTATCGCCTGGGGGTATTATTTCCATGATTGGCATATGTTTTAATGTAGGATTATGCGCAGCAAATCCCACTGTCAGATTGCAGAAATCTGGATTATATTTTATATTGTTTCTGGATTGTTCGGGTCTCGGATCAAAATTTAGGAGACGTTTTTGGGTTATCTGATTCTTCTTTAACAGTAAATTTTTTGCTTCAATAGGAGGACCGTGATATTTTTTAGGAGTATGAAACTTTGAAGCATACTTGTGCAACTCTCTTGGAGCGATATATTTTTTTTGTTGCACTAAAATCCACAAGTCCATTTAACACAACAAAGACGTGTTTACATTGAGCATTAGGACCTACTCCAGCAGCGCACTCACACTGTGATTCAAGAATAGTGTCAGCAATATACTTTATGTGCACCAAGTAAACTACATGCTTTCTATATTCGGATGCACATCTTCCTAATATGTAGGCGATGAGGCTTTGACAGGCGCTTCTTGCCGTCAATAAATATTTTTCTGCATACATATTTGCAGATTTTTCGATGTTTTTTTTACAACCGATGCCATAGCGTTCAAGGCCACTTTGTGAGAGAATCGGTAAGTCAGTACAAATATTAATATCATGAAACTGTTGAGCCTCCGGAACTGACATCTCAAATGTATCTTCTGTTACGCAGGTTGTATTAAAATTGAAGTTTTTATCGTAGTCTTGCAATCTGAAACGAGAAAAACATAATTATTACATAATAATAATTTAACATTATTTAAATAAAATGTACTGCTAAAGTTTATGGACAGTAAATTTAATTTAACGGGGAAATGGCGTGATGGTTAGTTAGTTAGTTAAATTTAATTTTAAAATGTTTTACTAACCTTGTAACGAGGGTCGCCTTTTTGCCACATACTTTTGCATTGCGTCTTTTTAATTCCTCTTTCAATTTCTTTAAAGACCAACTTCCGTAATAAAACTTATGACTAATTGTATTATTAATAATTACAAGCTAGGTCAAATCAAATTACGGTGTCATTTTTATATACAGATAATGAAAAATTGATGACATACCCAACCGGATAATACGAAATAAATATTTGTTTCACTCACCAGTAGTAATTGTTCGATTATTAGTAGTTTATAGGTAATGAAATACTTAGATGACAAAAATCTATATTATACTAGCTGTACGAATTGTTTTATTACTAAATAAAAATGTACAAACTAACAAACCAGTTTGTGGTAGTAATTATTACGTCCTACGTGTTATAATTTAAACAAAAACTGAAATGATACCATATGTTTTAAATTTTTTACTAAAACAATACGTTTTTGTCATTCAAATAGTACTAACGATTTAATGAATTCATTGACATTGTTAATATTTTTTTTGTAGATGTGTGTAACACTGAATTTTACATAATTTCTCAAGAATGAAAACAAACATTTATATTTTGAGTTAATGCACTTTATTATTTTAATAATTTTTTTAATTACCTATGTTTTTCGGTTGCTTTAATTTTTTCTTATTCCCAAACTAAAAGCAAAAATAAAACAATGCAATAATTTTACTAAACATTTTTTTTATTATCGAAAAATATTGAATAATTAAAAATTTATGAATCGTTCTAATCTGGGTAGTTCTAATTTCTGCATGGAGAGGTAAGCATGTATTTTTCACTAGGTAGGTACATATAATAACTGCAAAGTTGTTTAAATATAATGAACATATTTTTTTAAACTTTCATTTTTTCCATAGTTTCAAATTTAATTTGTATTCAAATACTTAAATATAGTAAGACAGCCACCGTCTTCGTAGCATAATGGCTATGATGCTACTCACGATGATACGGAGGTTTCGACTTCTATTAGGTGAGATCACAAAAATCAAAAGTGATTTTCCTTTATCCTGGGTGATTGTGGTGTTGTTTGGTGAGTTATAAAGAATGTTTCAAATTAAAAAAAAATGTACGTAGAAAAAATCTATAATTGCCTGATACTGCTAATGCCCTGCCGATAATTGTTGCGTCCGTTGCCTTACCTATTTGTTCCTTACAAACTAAAACCATCGCATGCCGAGAATTCTTCTTAGAAATCTACTCTTTGAACTTAGAACTATGCTGTTTTGGGCTTTAGTCAGTTGCCAGTAGCCATGGAATAGAAAAGAAAAGTATTTTTTATTTATTTTAAACTTTATGAACAGTGTAAAAGGACGGGCTTATTGCCATTTAGCAATATCTTCCAACCAACCGTTAAACCTACTAATTTAACACACAAAAATAAATATAAAAATGTATCAGCAACGGCCTATAATAAGTACCCACGACAGTACCTTACTGTTTTATTTCTTATCTCTCTTACAATCTTTTATTATACTTTATTTCTTTGTTCAACACTTTGTTAAACAAAGTAGGATTTAAAATTACTTCTGTCTTCTTATCTTCACGAGTATCAAACGGTTTCTATAAAACTGAGAAAAAAATACCGAACAATAGAAAATGAAATTGCGTAAGTATTCATTTTCCTCCTTCACTAAAGTGGAAATAATGTCAAATAAAATTGCTAACGTAACCCACGTACAAACTTTACTTTTCAGGGAAATTTTTCTTGTTTTTTTGTTAACGTATGGTTTCTGTATTGTTCTATTTTTATTTTGATATGTGTGAACTAAACAATATAAATCACGTACATTTTGGTAAATTTATAGCCACGGAAATAAAAGCGATTTTACAGCAGAATTCTTGAATGTCAAGGTTCTACAAGGGGGAGCAAATAAATCAACCGCATCGTTTTAAATTAGTTTCAGCGTTTTTTTAAGACACTCAAGCGACGTTCTCTACAGACTTTTTTGGCATAATGGTTAAAACATCTGTGAACACCGTAAAAAATTGTAGCCGAACCCTTCAAATATGTTGTAAATGAAAGCTTATAGTTTTGTTAAAGAGCAAAATAAAGGTAATCAAGGTATCAGCAATTCCTATAAACTTTAAATTATAGTATACTATAAATTATAGCAATACTATAATAGTCATTTTCTACAGAATTGTTTTACGTAGTTCATGAAAATGTAGTCATTTTTTAAACTTTGAATATTTTGTAACGTCCTTAGATTTATACTTAGTTATTTTTCAATGACCTGCTAATAATGACAATTTATATTAAGTCCGTCTCACTAAAGAACTGAAGTTTTTTATCATCTAACATGTTTTAGTTATTTCCGTTTTTTTGTAATTTTAACAATTTTTTTACCCTCAAAGCTGTCTTACATTTCATTATGTAAATGCTAAGAATTAAACATCTACACATTTTTCATTTTTGTTATGTCCATGGTAATTGAACCGTTATTACTTTGCTAAGAAGCTGAAGTCGTAGCTTTTATACCATTTGGTAACCTGAGCCAGTTGGTTTCCTTGCTCCTCTTTATTCGCAACACGTGATACTGCTATAACTTGTCGGCTATTAATTATATACCGTAGAGTTGACGTCTTTCCTGTACTTGAAATGGTTTCGAACATTAAGTATGTGTATTGTACTGATGTCACGTGTAAGGAAGTTTGGTCGATTTATCGTACTACACGTGATATTTTATCTTCATTAGGGCACCATTATCCATTACCCAACCAAGGGACGGTAAACATACTAAGGAAAACAAACAACAACCTACCAGAGATTTTTATTAATTTTTTTCAGTAACTATTTTTATTTTTATTTTTTTAGTAAAGATATATATGCAATCTTATGATATTTGCACATATTTCATTTTGTAAGTACTATTTTCAATAAAGCCTAAGCGGCTTGTGC
This sequence comes from Micrasema minimum, assembly GCA_022494985.1. NCBI lineage: Eukaryota > Metazoa > Arthropoda > Insecta > Trichoptera > Brachycentridae > Micrasema > Micrasema minimum. Next base: position 24,083 of record JAGVSP010000767.1, read on the forward strand.
TTGAAAATAGGAATCGAGTCGTGTCGAAGTGGGAATTCGAACCGATGATCTCTGGACTGAGAGACCGCGACGCTACCCATTGGGTCACCACCCATACAAAGATAATTCAGAAAAGTACTCCTAGCGATTCGAAAACGGATGTTGGAAATAAGGCATGTCATATCAAATGCCATCTTATCTGGGAAATCAAATACGTATGAGTTCCCTTTTATCTTCAATCTTTTCCAGTTTTACTCGTTTTGCAATTTATATTATCTCTATAATATATCGTGCTTTATCGAAATGGACTCTGATAATTCGAGATGTAGTTCTTTGTTGCGAATACTCGTGAATACGGTTTTACTAAATCACAGGTACCTACATTATTTTTTTTAAATAAAAAAACAGTGAACTTCATAAAAACATTTTATTATTAAAAAAAATCTGAATTAGTTTCAGAATATTTTCATATTTTAATTTCGTATATTTTAAAAATGTTTTCATAGTTTCATTTTAAGGATGGCTGAAGGGTTTGGATAGTAACTTTTATTAATTAAGTATGATCGGATGAGTTTCTATAATACCAGACTCAAATATTTTGCCAGTGCGCGTGAGTAGAAAAAATGGAGTAATTATTTTATACTAAAAGTTTTAAACAATAAATTTAGGAGTTCTATTGGACCATTTCCAATTAATTTGAAATAAATATACCTTATAAAAGCGTATTTTGTATCATCCTTTGAATGTTTTGATCTCTTTTGTTGGTATGAAAGCCAAACGTATTTTTTTACTGTACAAATAATTAGTACTTCCTTGTAAATTATGTATTATCCATTACTCATGTAAATAAATGTTCTCCAGTTACCAATTCAATAACCGCAAGATATATTACTAAATCAAATCAGGGTACAAAAGGTTACTTCTGAGTTTTGAGAATAGGTGTCTTAGAAGAATATTAGGTGTGCGGTGGGTGGTTTAAATTAATTTGTAAGTAACACAGTAAGTGAGGCAACGGCTAGGCCATATATTATATGCATGCCTCCCGAGAACCTTAACCACGCTTGCCTATTTTACAAGGCGCCATGTTCTCGGCGTCTTGGGCGTCCCTGTTGTCAATCCGTCGGCAGGTTGCGTCACAGCTGCGGGACGTGAACCTGACCTAGGAGATGAGCGAGAACTGACGACTGATCGCTTGGCTTGAAGGCAGTTTGTGGAATCCACATGCTCCACATAGGGAGCGGATATAATATGTTTATGATGATAATTTTTATGTATAAATGTGTTTATGATGATAAAAAATTGTCATTACAGCTTGTCCTAATTTTTTTCCGAATCAGTCGAGAGGGAAATTGAAATTTTCATGAATTTCCAGTAAACCGGGCTGACGACGCGACGCACGACGCACACTGGTCCCGTTTAGCTTTCTAGTGGACATTCAAATGAAAATCGATTTATGGCTCAGAAATATTTGTTGAAAAACAGAATAATATAAGAGCAATATTTTATACGGACAAACATCCGAGAAATCTTTTTTTCACGGTTAAAAAAAAAAAATTTAAAAATTCTTGCATGGTGAAAAGTTTATTCGTTGTTACTCGAAACGTTCCCATTTGGTCAGCATGACGTAATGGATGCGATTTTACTCAACATATTATTATGCTTGTATTGCTCCAGTCTTCGAAACTACGGGTACGTACGTACAGACGGCCTCCGCAGAGTATTGGCTAAGACGCTGGACTCATACGGTGGTTCCGGGTTCGATCCCCGGAGAGAACACAAAAATCAAAAGTGATTTTCCTCCAACCTGGGTGTTTGTGACGTTGGTCCCTTCTCCTTGGGCCTCCTGACTTGTTGAGGTGGTTCAAAAATAAATATATAAATATTGCCCGTATAATGAAAATAGGCTTACACTTACCACTTGGTTTGGAATAAAACAATCTTTTTTTTTAAATCGTCAAAACTATGAATCGATCACTAAAAAACCAAACGGATAATACTTGTACCTGCGGTGATTTATTTTAAAAAACATATATTTACAGGAAAACCAACAGTTCAAATTTTGAATAACATATAGTTAATAAACCAAATAAACCAATTAACGGTTTTCATAACTAAAATAGTTATGTTTGTAACTAAAGAAGGCTTTATTTAAGCATCCAAATCCCCATTTTTATAAATCTCGATTAATTAAAAATCTGTATTCTCCGTTTATTGAAAGCAAAAAACCATCATTATTTCAATTTTAGTACCAAATAAATTTGAAAAACAAACAGAAAGGTGGGGTAATATTTGCGAAAAATTTCCATACTTAAACCGTGTTCATGCCTAAAAATTACAAAATTCTAATTTGTTTGTTCGGAAATTTAAATTTCAGATGAAAAATAAATATAACATGTATACCTTTATAGATGTGTGAGTTAATAATAAAACGAAAAGCTGTTATCAGAAAAGTTCCCGGAACATTAAAAATATGTCAGTAAAATTTTTGTTATAATCGTTTTTTTAGATGAAGTTATTAAAATTTTGTGTGTTCATTTTCAGAAAGTAATTTACCCTTCTCATTTTACTTTTTTGATATTATTATCTTTACTCGTGAATGAAAATAAGCTATGATAAGAAAATAAGATGAACAAAAACAAGTCATTGTAAAATGACTGATGAAGAGAAATGTTCTTTTCAATTCCTAATAGGTTCTTTGAGAAACTTCTTCCATTACTCATTTTAGAGACTTGTTCAAGGTAAAAATATGCTTTTAGATTCGGTGTCAAAACAAAGCTGTTATTATTCTTCCCGAAATATGTTGTTTGCTTAGGGGGAAACATTTACAATAAATTACTACAACTACTTTCCCTTATCCGCACCCAATGGTGCATAGGGCACTTCATTGGTATACCAATAGCAGTGTATCTTGATTATTTTATTACGTGAAGGTAGGATGATCAGTCTTATGCTTCAGCACCAGTCCAAGGTACAAGAAACAGGTGGTATACGAGTATTAATATGAAAATCACATGTAAATAAATAGTTCATCTTGAACCCCTACGGGGATCGAACCCGTAACCTGTGCACTGTAACCAAATGGGGCCAACTTAAAACATAACATTCTTGAACTTAAAGAACAATTATTTTGAGAAATATTAAGGTTTATAGAAAGGAACGTCAAATAAAACTATTTAGTTTTATTTGACGTTTTTGGAATTTTCCAAGAATACATTTATTGGGGAATTTTCGTTACAAAATTCGACCATTGTATTTTGTAAGATTCAATTTAGTTTGATTGACATAATATATTTACAATTGAAAATGTTTTGCTTACGCTATGGTTTTTATAAACTTTTATTATTTTTTTTTCCAGAAGTACCTTGGTATCACGTGATATTGCTGAACAAACCCTTGAAAGTGATACTTGTGATGATGCTGGCCAGTTTCCTGGCTCCGATACTCATCTTCTTCTTCCTTTACGAGGGTGTTTATGTGAAGGTGATATACAACGACGGATACTCCAGTGGGATATGTTCCCACAGTGCAGACCACAGGGTGCCATGTTCGATATCGGTAATAACAACGCCAGAAAAATGTGCGAAAGATTGCTGCTACGATGAAAATAAAAAGTTTTGCTACCACCGCGTGCCTTCGAAATTCTCATACATATCTAAAACCAGTTGGGTGGAGAGCAATAACTTGACGCCTAGGATAAAAAATATACCATACGCGAACAAACCCAATTTGCCTGCGATTCGCCTACATTTCGATGAAAAGTCGGATAAACATGTAAATTTCATGGTCTATGATCCAAATTTTGTTAAAATATCCGATGCTGGCGGTATAGTATCCAACAAAAGTTTCTATTACAAAATTTTCTACCCAGAAATTTTTATTGAAGTATTTTCCGATGAGAAAACATATCGAAGCCTCTTCTGTCTACTGCTCGCGGTCCTTTGATCGCCGCTGACAATCTCTGGGAGTGGAGTATGCATATATCTGACGATGAGCTGTATGGGTTTGGGAACTTCTTCCTTCAGCCACAGTTGATGTACAGTACAGAAGACAACCCCCACGTCACTCCGTTCTTCATGAGCCAGAGGAATGGATCATATCACGGAATATACTTGGAACAAGATGGTCCGCTGAACGTTAACATGACAAAATCAAAAGTAGTTACCGTACAAAGTTTGGCGGGCCACAGAATGGGCGTCCATTTCTTCTACGGTCCAACTCCCGGTGAGGTGGTGGGCCAATATATTAATTTTGTTGGGAAACAAGATGTTCCACCGTACTGGGCGATGGGAGTTCACTTTTGTAGGTAGAAATTTTTTTATTAAAACTTTTACCATACTCGCATACAATAAGTTTTACTTATTTATTGTTCATCCACATTATTCGTCAGTAACCACATTAGGTACCTACGCTTTATGTGAAAACATACGTTTATCATTTAGTGTGTGTGAAATTAAGGTATTTTTAAATAACTATTAACTACCATGTTTCCGCCTCATGGTGGCACGTTGGGTTGCCATGCATGAAGTCGCGGGGTTCGATTCCCGATGGGGACCAATATAAAATATAAATTTTATTAGGAATATGATATTCACATAAAAAATATTTCATATATGATACCTTGAACTAGCGCTGAAGCGTAAGGCAGGTAATATGTTTACTTTTCTAGCCTTCATGTGACAAATTATCAAAATTCACTGCACTTTGTGTATCAATGCAGTGCCCTATGCAACACTGGGTACGAATAAGGGAAAGTAGTGTGTAGTAGTAGAATATTATTACGTTTTAGCGTATTAAATACCGAATACGTATTGTTTATACATATATAAATATATATATACATAGTAAGAAGTAGGTACCTATAGAAACTAACTAGTAAAATTTCGTTATAATATGTAAATTGTGCTAATTTTTCTCATTTAATACGTAAAAGCAAATTCTGAAATCAGAGCCAACAGGATTTAGGAAAGTACTCTTCTAATCCGTGTTTATCAACTCAATCACTCGTATAAATAGAATTTATTTCAAGATAAACACCTAAATTTATAAATAAAATTTACATAAGTATGAATACATGAATAACTACATATTTGAAAGCATATTACAAATATATACTATATAAATCTTGCGAATAATTCAATGTAATTTTTAAGCTTTATTTTCGCACCAAAACTTGGTAAAATAAAATTATTGTATCTAAAATAACAAAATGGTTGGAAGAAGTTGCTTAGAAGCAATAATCCCGCCCTTGTTATTTGGTTCTCGGCGTCCCGGTCGTCCACTGTTGACAATTCGTCGGCAGTTTGCGTCAGAGCTGCGGGACGTGGAACTTGACTTGGGAGGATCGCGGGAGCTGGCGGTCGACCGCTTGGCCTGGAGGCAGTTTGTGGATTCCATATGCTCCACATAGGGAGCGGATATGGTATAACTGAATAAGAATGGAATGTTTCTTTGCTATGTAGTAATTGTAGGTACATGAAGTTTTTTAAATAAATAAATAAAAAAACATTTATATCATTGTAAAAAGGCGAGAAACAATTTATATTGATAATTTTTTCAGGTTTCTGTTTTTTTTTAATGTACCTATTTAATATTTCGTCTGCCATTTCTAAGAAAAAAATTCAATATTAAAAGGAAGCGGGAATTTCTTCTCGATATTATCCCCATTTCGTTGTTGATAAGGGTAAGAGCGCTTTATTTATTTGATATTTAAAGTGCCCACTCATCCCATAACAATGAAACTCGGTGCTTTGTAGAAGTCTCACAGCAAATACAAGGAAAATAAATATCTGAAAACTTATTATTTCTCATAACAAATGACTATTCTTTATAAAGCCAAGTAAAATTCTCTTTAAAATATAAAATAAAACGAACCATTGATTTCAGTGAAAAACGTAATAGCTTTTCTTTATTAATTTTTTCTTATGGAAGTATACATATATACTAAATGTGTATACATCATGGTTGTAAACAGAACACTTTAATTGTCCTATAGAAGTATTGTTTGAAGCCCAGCGAGCCAAGATGTAATAAGAGAAAATCATATGTAAGACCTTTTCCTTTTATTAGGGCAAATAACAAAACTAGTTGAATGGTTTCAATATCAATCTTTTCAAATAGGTACTTGATACGTTTGTTGAGAAGTTAATACGGATGACTAGGTTGATGTATTCTACAGTCTAATCACTAACATGTAAGAGGCGTTTATTTATCTCAAGATAGGTGCGAGTGTGCCTGGGTGTTGAAGTCTAAAAAGGCTGAGGAAGACATTGCATGATCAGTTAAAACAAATACTTGAAAGTGGTCATGTGAAAAGCGTCGGAATAATGGTCGTGCATGCGTGAGAAGATGTATGAATGTGGAGGAAGCAAGGGAGTGTGTCGGGATAGAATGGTGAGGCGTTGAGGCTGTTGATTAGAACTGGTGATTATATTAATACAATTCAGCTAATAAATATGTTTATATTGTTCATACCTACAAACTTACATACAATAGACAAAATCAACTAATGCCTAATGCCCCATAATTTTGTCAATTACTTCAATACTAAATAGGTGTTGAAAGTAGTACAGTCTAGCTCTAGCATATTCTTATAAAATTATTTTCCCTTCATACACCTTTTATGCCACAGATGTTTTGAAGTTCTTACTTCTACATGATGTTACATAGACCACAACAAAAATGTTGTTAATTTCTATTAGAATTCTTGGTCGTTTTATTGCTTTTGAATATTATCCAATATAAAAATGGTTCGGTGGTTATTTAATCGATTCCATAATCTGCAACTCTAAGCCAAGTCTCTCCGTGATGACTGATGTTGAATAATCATTGGATGATAAGAATCAGCATCTTAATTTAAAAAATGGACCACGATCTTTGAAGAAATACTATAATAATATAAGCCACGATTCACTTTACTTATTATTTCATTATATCACACTGTAAAGAAAATTAAGTTTTTTTTTTATCAAATCCAAGAAATATATATATGTATATTTTTTTTTTATATCAGATTTTATAAAAAATGTTTTGGCCTCATTTTGTAGCACTCGAAGTGTTATACCTTCTCAATTTTTTCGTACTTAAACTGACTGACCACTTTGTATTTTTTATATAATTTGTAGCTGTATTCGTATCATATTATTTAGTTTGCATTCATCGTATAGCGGTAACATATACAAAAATCTTTCGTTTTAGTAAACTTTCCAAGGATTATATTATTATTCCCTGTAGACTAACATTGCCAAAAATAACACTTTATGGAGTTTATGAAACAACAGAAAACAATATTTAACTGTGCAATATGCGAAACATACAGAATAACTAACAACTTATTACTTAGGAAATTTATAATGCTTGTACCCAGTTACACAGAATTTTTAATTAAGCGGAGTAAGTACTACGTTTAGAACCAACTAATAATTAAAAAGTCTTTTAGAGAAATGTTTTTTTTTTCAAAACATCTCTTTAGTTTTTTTAGGTATTATTCACGATTTAAATAACAAATAGTTATTCATGATAAAATGCGTAGTGCTTTAAAAAAACTGTGTAATTATAAGTAAACAATCCAATTAATTTCAGATACAAATATGAAAACTAGGCTACGTCATTAAATAAATATTCAAGGATCGCATTTATCGTGCTCAGCTTAATTTAAAAAAGAATTAATTGACCCTATTTTACTCTAGGCTGGTATTAAAAGAGTTATCGCTTGTAGATATTGATCGATAAACGAAAGATATAGATCGGTAAAAGGAAGGTACAGATCGGTTAATGGAAGATTTAGATCGGTAAACGGAAGATACAGATCGGTAAACGGAAGATATAGATCGGTAAAAGGAAGGTACAGATCGGTAAATGGAAGATTTAGATCGGTAAACGGAAGATACAGATCGATAAACGGAATATATAGATCGGTAAAAGGAAGGTACAGATCGGTTAATGGAAGATTTAGATCGGTAAACGGAAGATACAGATCGGTAAACGGAAGATATAGATCGGTAAAAGGAAGGTACAGATCGGTTAATGGAAGATTTAGATCGGTAAACGGAAGATACAGATCGGTAAACGGAAGATATAGATCGGTAAAAGGAAGGTACAGATCGGTTAATGGAAGATTTAGATCGTAAACGAAGATACAGATCGGGTAAACGGAAGATATAGATCGGTAAAAGGAGGTACAGATCGGTTAATGGAAGATTTAGATCGGTAAACGGAAGATACAGATCGGTAAACGGAAGATATAGATCGGTAAAAGGAAGGTACAGATCGGTTAATGGAAGATTTAGATCGGTAAACGGAAGATACAGATCGGTAAACGGAAGATAATATATGTAGATTGGTAAACGGATGATTTAGATCGGTAAATGAAAGATATAGCCAATATTTCAAGAGTTATCGCATGTATATTATTTGTATAGATCGGTTTGTAAGTGGATGATATTTTGACCGACTTGTAGCATAGTGGTAGCGCCTTCAGCTACCGTGCATGAGATTGCGGGTCCGATTCCCTTAGGGGGTCAACTTGAAATATTTATTTAGATGTAATTTTCATATTAATAGATCATATTATGTGTTCCTTGTACTCTGGACTGGTTCTGAAACGGAAGACTGATCATCTTACCTTCATGAAATAAAAGGATCAGGATACACTGCACTTGATGTACCAATGCAGTTCCCTATGTACCATCGGATGCAGATAAGGGAAAGTAGTAAAACGGCAGATACAAGCTATAGGTTACCTAAGGTAAAATAAAAAACATTGAATTGAGGATAACGAAATTTAAATAATTAATATCGAGCTTAACAAACGAAGCATTTTCTCATTTATTATTAAAAATATTCAGAGTCCATAGCATGTCAGCCCAACACAAGCCAATACGAAAAGTTTTTAGAAAGTTAAAACATTATAAATTTACACTATACAAGATATGCTCTGCAAACTATTTCACAACTGAAATTGCAATTACATCTGAATATTTTTTTTTTTTTTATCAACTGAAAAAAAGTTTGGATGATAATTCTACAGTAGGGAGAAAGAAAAAAGTTGCTTATTTTAGGAAATAACTTCCTTTCTATTTTTAAACACAAGCCTCTTAGGCGTCATTGTATGTAAATAGGTAGTATTTTAAAATTTAAAAAATAAAAATATGTGCAATCTTTTAATATTTGCAAATATTTCAATTTGTAAATATTATTTCCAATAAAACCTAAGCGGCTTGTGCTTGAAAATAGGAATCGAGTCGTGTCAAAAAAGGGGGCGTTGTATCTCCATCCACAGCTGTATTAAAATCTGGTGGTCTGTCTATTAGCTGCGCTAGATTAAACGATTTGCACCATATTATTATGCAAAAGAAAATTGTAGTCTTAAATTTTCAAATCAGGAAGTGGAGGCAACGATTGACAACGTTCCATTCACAGAAAATTCATAAAAAAATTATTGCATAAGAATTTACCCCTAAACAATAAAACAGCAAGAACAAAATACGTTCTGAACAAAAAAAAAAAGAAAAATTGTGCTTCGCATACTGTAAATATTTGTGAATCGTCTACATTTTTAAAAAAGTGAGCGCTTCGTTTTTCGCTCGTTTTGTGTGCTAACGCTCCGGGGGAATTCAATTAAAGAGATTGCCAAGAAAGCTTTTAAAATTTATATCGATACTACTTGAGCATGAATGATGTTTTAATTTCAGGGGACATCTTATATCTTCTCAGAACGTAACAAAAGCTCTGACGGAGTTCTACAATTTCACTGAACAAGCGGAGATAAATGGGATTCCCTATGACTCGGATTGTTTGGCCGATGGTGTTTTTGACTTTCTGAACTTTGACATGACCCAAGAAGAATTGGAATCTGTGACAAACGCTGTTGAGACGTTGAAGAATGCTTCCAGAAAGTTCCTGCCAACTTTGAGGCCACACGTAAGTGACTTTATAATTTAACTAAAACCTGAAAACTTGGCCACTGTATTCTGTGTGGTATTCGGTTTACTAAAATTCATCAACATTTGTTGTATAGAACCATAAAATGATATGAAATCAATTGTTAATCAAAACATATTTTACATTTGCCTTTATTAACTTACATTATCCATATAAAGAAATAATGAATATAATAAATAATAATAGTATGTAATTTATCCGCCTCGTAGCACAGTGGTAGCGCATTTGGCTACCGTGCATGAGGTCGCGGGTTCGATTCCCGTGAGGGTCAACACGAAATATTTATTTACATGTGATTTTCACATTAATATTTCATGTGTGATACCTTGGACTGGTACTGAAGCGTAAGACTGATCATCTTACCTTCATGTAATAAAATGATCAAGATACACTGCACTTGGTGTACCAATGCAGTGCCCTATGCACCATTGGGTGCGGATAAGGGAAGTAGTAATGTAATTATCTTAACATGTCTCCGATAAAAACACTATAACAGTTGTGATTTGGCCACTTTTTTATGCAGATGCACAATAATAACACATACACTGATTATCTTAGAAAAGTGTTTCTGGAGTTAGTGATGTCGCACTATGAACCGGCCCCTTATCAAAAGTCCAGAAATCAAATGTGTAGTATTGGTACTTTAACACTTTTTTTGTATAGCAAATGAGTCATTTCTCAGAAAAATGACAAAAGAATAATTATAAGGGCGTTCATTGGCTAATCATTTTACCCCGAACTGCCTAATTACCGGTGTGCTTTCTTAATGACCTATTCAGTTACTTTTTATCGCTCGAACTGTATGTGTCATATTGTGAAAAGTACTAGCTGTTTACTATCAAACGACTATGGCTTCAAAAGATCAAGGTATTTACTTTATTTTATTGAAAATATAATGTTAAAATATTTATTCGATTTTTCATAGTTTGGGGTTTAAAATTAATTCTGACAAATGCACATTGATTTTATGTAACTCAAAAACTTGACTAAGCTTTTAAAAAAATGTACGAATAGCCTTTTTTGTGGATACCATTTTACATTTACAATATATGTAAGGTTTTAGATTTCATTTAGTTTGTCTGCGAAGACCTGCGAACAACAGAGATATTCTTTTTTTCGAGGGGAAGGTACGCCACTGAAAATATCCATCTCGCGCAAGTTTGGATAGATGCAGATAAAAAGTCAATCCAAGGAACTCGTTTTCGAAAAAATCTCCATGTCATATAATTTAAAAAACCAAAGTGAGTGTTATCAAGAAAGTGCGCGTAATTTTAGTCGTTTATTTTGTTTAAAAATGAATGAAAAATGGCAGAAGTGTACGCGTAATCAGAAAGGTTCATTTCACGGAATGTTAAGTGGTTACAACAAGATGTAACTTTGTCGCTTATTTCGGCAGAAGAAGAGGAAAAAGGTGAAGAAGACGAACCTCGACCTGGACCAAGTAGTTCTGAATTTGGAAGGCCCAAAAAACAGTTTGAGGATAGTTCTCATCAATTTAAGTCCAAAATGGGGCTTATAGTAGATAAGCCGAAACCTGGGTACGGATCTTCTAATGACGGAAATACCGCTAGACGGTTTTTCTTGAACCCAGATATTAGCTCTGAAATAACGGGAATCGATATATAGGGTTAAATTAAAAAATTTGCAATAATACTTAGAGTGATCGCAAGTGGATGTGAAATTGATTTGTGCGAATTCAAACATGCGAATTCAGCTGGTAGAAAGTCGAGAACAATATTTAAATCTTTACAAGTGGTACAATATGCCTATCAGCGTACACAAAATTTTAATTCATGGATGTGAAATAATTTCGTCTTTTGATCTGCCTATTGGTCAACTCTCCGAAGATGCGTTAGAAGCGAGACACAAAGAAATTAGGAAAAATAGATGATGAAGATGTAAAAAAAGTATTTTAAAAAATCAGAGCCCATCCCAATAGGTTTTAATTTTAATGTAGATTTATCAAATGTAGAATTAAGTGACGATGAAATTTCTTCTGAAAGCGACGAGTTTTTAAGTATTTTGTTCGTATAATGAGTGAAAAATATTTTTTTGAAATGTGGCCAATCACAAAACATTTTTTATATATTATACAAATACAATTTATTCGTTTTAAATATGCTATGTGATGCGGAGGACAATGTCAAATATTTGTTTAAAATTGCTCAAAATTATTATTAGTGACGTTGTTCCCCTCTGTAATTGGGCCTCCTGGCCCTGTTGAGGTGGTTAAATAAAATTAAAAAACAAATCTAGTGCATTTTAGGGAACAGTGTCTGGATGCCATCTCTGGCGGTAATGAATAGCTACCTACTGTGTAATAATTCAAAAATGTATATGTAAATGCCCTATGGGCGTAAAAAACAGTAAAAATTAAAAAATTAAAAATTATGATTACATGTCGAAAAAGTGTGCATATAAAATTAAACTTGCAATGTTAAAACGAAAATGTGTTCTTTATTACTGTCTTCTTAAATATCTGTTAAAAAAATGTTGTATATACACCGTTTCCCACGATGAGACCGCGAAACTCCAGAGGGTGATTATTCATGATATTCTGAGAAAAAAATCTTAATAAATTTTTTCAAAAAACTCAATTCTAATCTCTTAAAAAAATGATTAAAATATGAATAAAAATTCACGCGTGTAATACCGTCCATTTTTGAACTGGCTAACACCACGTGACCTGCACCAATTTCAGATATGAAATTCGAATTTTGAATGTCCGCACAAGGCAAGGCGTTCGGTGACCAGAGCGGACCCCCACTCCTCCCGCCCACCGCCACCCGCCACCGCTAGCATTTCAAACAGAAGCCAGTATTACATAGTCGCTTTTTATTATATATTTTTTTTTATTAATTATTAAAAATGCCCGGATCAAAAAACTTTTTATATAAGGATTTTTTTTCTCAGAATACCATGAACAATCACCCTCCGGAGTTTCGCGGTCTCATCGTGGGACACGGTATATACATTTATGTTCATCGCTTTAAAAAAATCTGACCATTAGTATTATCGTATAAATATCAATATTTTTACCTTTATTTTTTGTAGATTCTTAATTTTTTAAACATTTTATTTAATAGCTATATAGATAATAATTTAATTTACCGATTATAATTTATTTTATGAAAATCGGTCGAGAATTAAAGGAGATATGACTTTTGAGAGTTTTCCCCATACATTCGATTCACTGTGTGTCGGCCTGAACGCCCTCGAAATAATATAATCAATAAATTGGAATGTTTAGTTTCATGATTTTATTTGATCATCATCATCATCTCAGCCCGTTGAGGTCCACTGCTGGACATAGGCCTCCCCCTGCCGTCTCCACTCCTCCCGATCCTGCGCCGTCCCATCCACTGTCTTCCAGCAGACTTCCTGATGTCGTCCACCCATCTCATCGGTGGACGTCCTTGAGGCCTCTGGTTCCTCGGTCTCCACACCAGAACGCGTTTCGTCCATCTGTCGTCCGTCATTCTGGCTATGTGACCGGCCCATTTCCACTTCAACCAAGCAATTCGCTGCACCACGTCGCAGACCTTTGTCTGGCGTCGGATCCAATCGTTCCTTTTTCGGTCTCTTAATGTTATTCCAAGCATAATCCTCTCCATGCTCCTCTGTGCAACTTGCAACTTATGGGAGGATTGCTTGGTCAGAGTCATTGTTTCCGCGCCATAAGTAAGGACGGGCAGAATGCATTGGTTGAACAATGCAAGAAGATGCAATTTTCAATCTCACCCATCAAATCTATAATAGTTTAGATGCCAATGCAAAAACCCTAACTATTTTTCTAGATCTTAAAAAAGCATTTGATACTGTAAATCACAAATTATTACTAGAAAAATTAAGTAGAATTGGCCTAAAAAATGAATGTTTACTGTTTTTGGAAAGCTACTTGACAAATAGACAACAATGTACTAAAATTGGAATAAAATAGAAGTCATTATAAAACTGTAATTCATGGAGTCCCACAAGGAACTGTTCTTGGCCCTTGCTGTTTCTAATTTATATTAATGATCTGTGTAACATAGAAATTCCTGGTAAATTATTTTCTTATGCAGATGACACAGCAGTAGTTGTTCAAAGTAAATCTTGGGAACTCACGACCAATAAGGCTAATAAATGTATAACTGTAATAAAAGAGTGGCTAGATCGTAATCTCCTTTCACTAAATTGTAATAAAACACTCTTTATCCCCTTTTACAATTCAAAATCATCAGCTCCTCCGTCCAATCTTAATATTATGTTTCATAATAAATATTGTAATTTAGATGTGTGTAATACCTGTGATAGAATGAATTCTGAATATTGCATAAAGTACTTAGGTATAACTATAGACTCTCAACTCAAATGGACCTATCATATAGAAATAATTGTCAATAAATTAAGATACATAACATATATGATTAAGCGCCTGAGTGTATACGTTCCGCTCAATATTATTAAAATGGTATATTTTGCACTGGTTCAGTCATCTCTTTCCTATGGAATAATTGGATGGGGGGGAGCGTATAGTAATCATATAAAAATTTTGGAAACAACTCAAAAATTAATTATCAAAATAATGCTCCATAAAGAGAGAACCTTCCCCTCCCTCCAATTGTTTCAGGAAGCAAATCTAATGGATATAAGACGAACATATTTATTGCAATGTTTAAATTATGTATTTAGGCACCAAAACTTTTTTGCTAGAAGCTCAAATAGGTCTAGTCAAAGAAGAATCCGAGTGCTAGAAATTCCATATTGTAAATCACGACTTGCTCAGAGACATGCACATTTTATTGCCCCCAGTTTAATTAATTCTTTTTTAACTGACAATAAAATGGCATTGTCAGATTTTCCAATTTTTTTTCATCTTTAAAAAATTAACCCAAAGTTGGATACATAGTGTAAAGGTAGAATCATTCTTACTTTAAAGACAATAACTATAACATAATCTACGTCATTTTTATTATTTTTTATTTTTTTTATTTTATATATTATAATTATTTCCCCTCTTCTTCTTCCGGCATAAAGATACCAATATCTTGTGTTCATTCGTTTTTTGACTATCTTGTTTATATTATCTGCTATTTTTTCCATTTTTTTTTTAACTTTATCTTTCTCTTTTGCCACGTGCACACTGTTTGATTTTCACAGTATACCCACAAACAGGCTATGCCTTGGTGGGATTTTTGTTTATATATATATATTTTTATTGTACATATATGTGTTTAAATGTATATCCATGTAAACAAAAATTTTTCTTTGAAATAAATAAAAAAAAAAAAAAAAAAAAAAAAAAAAAAACTCGAGTCTTGAGTGAGTTGGGAATGGAGTTTCGGAATGTGGAATTTAGCTTTCCAAAAGCCACCCAAGAGAGATTTATCCTCCTATCCACCTCGCTGGTCTGATTGTCTCTGCCGATGGTGATTTTGTGACCAAGGTAAACATAGTTGTCGACTTTTTCTACAGGTAGAATTTTTCCATCCGTGTTGACGATTTTATTTGATAATAGCAGGAATTCGTTAGTGTTACAGTAATGTTTGTGAATCATAATTTGTTTGAAAGTTAAGGAAAAAAAACCTCGTTTCTGTAAAGTGTGAAACACCAAACATTTCCTGTTTTAAATCAGCATATACGAGTATCTCTCTAAGGGGATAATCTCAAATATTTGTAGATTTAGAATTGGTTACTGCTATATAAATATCCACCTGTTTAAAATGAGAGTAGTGGAGTCCATGGTAAGAGTGTGGTCTCGACGTTTAGACTCCAGACCATGATTTTTCGGTTGCCCTATTAGAGACTGATATAAACTCTATAAGTCTTTAGTCAAATTCCCATATCTTACGAAAATTGCATTTTTCGTTTCCATACTCAATCCCGATATTATCCACCTTATACGAAAAATTCCTTTTTGTGAATTATTAGAGCCTCTTTTTATTTCTTACTATAACTATAATTTTATGTTTTCATTGTTAAGTTTTTCCTGTTTTTATGTATTTAAATGATTTGGCATGTATCATCCTTCTTAAGATGTTTCGACCAATAAAAAAAACATGTGTGCAGTTTACACCAGGTAGAAGTGAAACCTTAATAAAACTAAGCTGAGAGAGAATGAGATAAATGCAGTATCAGGGGTGGGATAATTATAGGATTTATTTATTATAAATATTGGTACCCAGTTGATAATTTTTTTTTCATTTTATTATTCATGATCCATGTCTTCAATTTCTACAAGTGATAGGAGTGGCTTATGATAGCTTAAAGTATGAGACAAAAGTTTTTGTTTCGATTTTATCAATATATCTGTGAAATACCGCGTCAAGGCGCCTTCTCCCTCGGTTTTGCTACAAAATTTTGGGAGTCGAATCTACCTCTTCAGATACATGAAAAGAACAAATTCTGTTTTATAGCCTAGGAAGGGGTGCCGGCGATCAACTGGTAGATGTATCTGATGAGGTAGATGGAACTACTTTCAGCCGGCGGAAACTGTGTTCTATCTCATTCTCTCGCAGGCTAAATCCCATAGATCTAGATGTTTGTCTCTTTTTAGTCGCTTTTTCGTTTCATAAATTTTCAAATCACTCCCAACAATTCTAAAGAAGTTTTCACTTCAAAAACCAACAGTTAAAACTAGTGTAATTATTGACGTATCCAAATCATTTTATGATAGCAAATTCCACTCTAATAATAAATAATTTAGTATGTTATTACAATCTTCAATAGCCCCTTATTCGCTTACTATTTTACGGTGACTGAGCAATTATTTCATATCAACAGAAATGTACCAATTAATTTCCAAATTCTACATCAGGAGTGTAGCTATTTATCCCCAATGCAGCAAAATATATTTATTTATGCGCCAGTTTATATGAACAATATATTTGTACAATGTTGTGCCAATTTGCTTAATACCCATGTTAATATTATGCGGGTGGTAGGTCGATCTGAAAACGTTAATATTTGAACTAAACCTTTGTTTATTTTGTTTATTTCAGTAATTTAACAGGTATTTTGCAATATTATTTACTGAACAAAATTGAAGTTTATTTTCGTTGGAAGTTTCTAAACTGAATTAGAGTTTTATTTCAAGCTATAATGAACGTTAAATCTCGCGGATCAACCGCGGCGTCTCGTAGTTCTAAAATAAACGCATAAAGAAATTATGAATACTTATTAAATTTACTTAAAAAGGAACACAAAAAAAACTTAATGAGAAAGTTTAAAAAACTTGTACATAAGGCAAATATTTGAATTAAATTATACTGGAGGATTAAATTAATTAATACTGGAGGATTGCCGGGAGACCATGCTGGACGGCATGACCGAGGTTATGAGGCCGGCGTGGAATCCGGACTTCTTTGCAAACAGGGGTAATTTCGAGCAGCTTGCGCTGTTCGTGGATGCCTGGGTGCAGACATGGGATATTCTCAGGGGTGAAAACCCCCAGTAAAATAGAGCCTAAATACCAGGATTAAAAAGGTAGAAGTAGAGTAGAGTCTGCATGAGTAGAACAATAGGTGGTGAAGGGACATGGACTGAACTGGCATTTGTGCACGTTTCGTTCCGTAAAAGGAAGTATCTAGAACTAATAGATTGCTTAGTGGGGTAGTCCCCGGGGGGGACTTGGTGTGCCTTTGCACAGGCGGCCCGTCCCAGGCTGTTTGTGTGTGTGCGTGCGTGGAGGTCTCAAATTATATCCCATCCCTCAACTCGGTTGTATTGTGTCTTTTGTAAGGATAGGATGGTCTTTGGATAGGTATTGTGATAAGGTACGGCAGGGGACGTATGAAATAGTGTCTGCCAGATAGGATGATAGGATGATGGTGTGAGATGCACACATGCGTTCTGTCCCCTCCCCTCTTTTCCCTAATCCCCCCTCCATTGAGACCCTGACCGCGGATGCACGGGTGGATGTCTGGGATGGGGGGCCTAGCGAGGCGGGATACTGGTCTCCACACGGGTGGTTGTAATTACTAATAAATAATGATCGGGGTAGAAACTAACATCCCTGCCACTGTTAATTTGGGCCGACTCTGGTTGGTTTGGGTGATGGAAACAATGACAATTATAATACATAAGCCGAGACGGTGGTAGGGGTACAATGAAAGCATTTGTTCGCGTACATAATCGTAAATTCATCCGTATTTTTATCACACTAACAATTTTAAAATCACGGTTTAGCTTGTTGAAAAAAATCGGTAGAGTTGGCTGGACTGAAAAAAAGACTCAATAGTCTTTTAAAGCAGTCTAGGGAAAGGGTGGGGCTTTCATTGTAGTTTCCTTTGGTTCTGTACTAATTATAAAACCCTCTGTCTGTCGGGCATTTTTTGTAACGCGAGTCATCGCACGGGTGTTTAGAGACTTTTAATAGCAAGTTTTATCAATATTTTTATTTATACAAAAAGATACACGATGATAATAAAAATAGGACAAAAAAATCATATTTTTTCTTTAAATTTATTGGTTTACACATATAATATCACCGAATAGGAAGCCCTTCTTTCCACATGTTACAAGTATTTTTTGTTTTGTTTCATAAAATTGAAATATAGCTATATGAGATCACGTGCTAACAGATTTCGATTAAAAAAGAATCGTGAAAGTTACATAAAAAGTATTGCTACTGTTAGCTTTTGGGGAGTCGTCACATGGGGTCTTTGAAGGCCCCGTGGGAGAAAACTCAAACTCTAAATACCTCACGATTTGCTGAAATGTGAATCAACTATAGACCCTTTCAGGAAGGTACGTAAGGTTTTTAAGTGTGAACATTTTGTAATTTTTTAGACGTCGGGCTTTGATGGGCCCCAAGCGACAGATCGAGGGTTAAGACGATAGAAACTGTGCTTATGAACAGATATGTGCTTGACGTAACAAAAAAACGAAAATAGTCAATTAATAGTTCGTAAGTTTTCAAGGCCTTAAAAGTACAGATTATGTTTTTCTGGGTTATTATGCCGTGTTTGTGGGATTTGTGTTGCCGACGTTTTGGAGCACATTGCAGTGTACATATTCAGGAATGATAAAGTTACAAATGAGAAAATTATTCATTTGTTTATTTCTCGGTTATTCGACAAAGGTACAACATGCATAAAACTATTACTAATTAACATATTATTTTATGCTTAAATAAATTGTTTATCCGATGCACAAAGCAAATGAAAAATTAAAATGGGTAATTACTCCCTTGTAAGTATTAGCGAGAATAATAATTATTTTACAAAGTATAAAATACATATTTCCTTCAGCGAAAAGCGTTTTACAATATTGAATAACTTGGCTTGGCAAAATAGATTAAAATACTTATTTAATCAAAAAACTTATTGTCTTAAAATTTGAACGAAAATATAGGTATTCAATAAGCACAATGAATATTTACTAAAGTTTGCGTTATTCAAAGGATATTATTATTCATGAATAAGAATGAAATGAATATAAACACGAACTATGTATGTAACATGTTGTATTGAAACACCCCAACAACTTTCCACCCAAACATTTCAACAAAACAAAAATACCCATTTTAATTTCGATTTCCTTATAAACTCGTTGAATTGTACGTTTTGCACAATATGTAAATATATATCTACATACATCAACATTATCTGTATGTTTTTAATTTGTAATGTTAATTTTATTAGTCAAATGAATGTATTCAAAGCCCGAACCTAAATAGTTAATTTAAAGTAAATTAATATTCAGTTGCAATTTCATCTGCCTCCTGGTGTAGCGGATAGCGTATTGGTTTCCATGAACGAAGTCGTGTTTTCGATTCCC
The DNA here is from genome assembly GCA_022494985.1 of Micrasema minimum. Classification (NCBI taxonomy): domain Eukaryota; kingdom Metazoa; phylum Arthropoda; class Insecta; order Trichoptera; family Brachycentridae; genus Micrasema; species Micrasema minimum. The sequence continues at coordinate 43,763 of JAGVSP010000767.1, forward strand.
GACGTCATTATGAAATATTTATGAAATGTATTTTTTTTTAATATTGTAGACCAATTTTTTTATTTTTATTTTTTTATTTGTTCAAACGGTTTGTCGGAATCTGGGTGTCGCGTTGGGAAATCCTCAGGGTCGCTGCATGAGCTGCTCCTGAGTGTGCGCTAACTTCGTTTAGGACTGTGCTTCCTTTCGAGCGGAAGGCACTGCGTATGTGCTGTCCTCCCCTTGCGGGGTTGGTGCTATGGACCCTCCTCTCTTTCTCCGTCCACTGGGAAGTCTTCTTACTTTTGTTACTTATTATTTCTTTTGTATATACGTGTATTATGTGTAAATTACTTTAGTTACTTTTTTCATTGTTTTGTTTTATATGTAAATATTTGTAAATGTTATTTTTCTGAATAAATTGAACGGAGATACTGAGGGGGGTAACCTTAGAGGGGTGGGGGGGATATAAATATATCCTCCTCCCCCCTCACTAAACTGCATAGAGTAGATGAAATAGTAGAATATTTTTCCTCTATGTGCAGCTGAAAGAGAGTCCCCCAGGACTCTATAACAACTGCGGGTGGATGGTGGGTTCGTTATCCCCCCTCAGACCAATGACGGGTGGTAAGTCGTAAGACTGATCATCTTCCCTTCATGTAACAAATAATCAAGATTCTGAACTGCACTTTCAGTAACAATGCAGTGCCCTATGCACCATTGGGTGCGGACAAGGGAATTTAGTAGTTGTAATTACTCACAAATAACAATTAGTCAGATATGCATTAAGTTTTATTATTACCTACATAATATCTATTTGGTTTTGGTTGCATGATAAAGGTCAAAGAAAAGATAATTATTTATGGTCATATAATCAAAATATTAAAAAAATAATGATTGGGTAATTATCACATAGTAAGGTACATAGTAGGTTTGCAATTGAAGCACTCTTGCACGATGCGTTATGTTATTAGTCTCTTGTCGAAGTCAACAGTTTACTTGTTTTGATAATGATGTTACACCAAAACTTTGTTATACAGGTCTACCGCAGCTTTCCTAATAGTTAGCGTGTAGGTGTTAACAATGTTATGTTAAGGTAGAGAATATAATCTAGACATTTAGACAAATAATGAACTCTATGATGGAATGAGATGATAAAGTTTTGCTGAGAATTCTCGGTAAATACTAATTTGGTAAGTTTGTGAAAACAAAAATCATAAGAAAAAGAAACATTACTCAATGAAGCAAAGAGGAATGGGAAATTGATAAAACAGGTATAAAGAGGCCTTAACTAGTGTGGTAGATCCTTAACGTCCTCACCTCGGCTACCCCCACTCCACTGGTATAAGAAGTGTCAAAGAAGAGAAGCAAAATCATTTTGTCAATTGAAGGTAAATAATAAAAACAACGGGAAATTCAAAATAAGATAACGAATAATAACTAACTAACCATCACGCCATTTTCACGAAGGAGTAGACAGAGAGGATAGAACGCCACACGTCCTGGCGTACTTCTCTTGCTTTATCTCTTCGACTCGACTCCTACATCCAGCACACTCGCATCATAGATTCTCTTAGCCGTTCTTTCATCATCCATTCGCTCTGTATGACCGAACCATCGTAATAATGTTAATAGTAATTCTGGAATAATGTTTTACGGTTGATTACGCTTTCCATAATTTATGACAAATAATATTCACCAAAAAGGTTGAATATCAAGTATTTAAATGATAAAGATAATTTGTACGTTTTACTGCAAAAAATTTGAATACCTTATCTGTTTCTGTTTATTGAGAAATAATAGCAATAAATATCGATGGGTAACGGTAACAGCCAAAGAATTATCTTAACTGACTTTTTGAGATTTTGCAGGAGCTAAACAAAATAATTTACCAAAAACTGAAAAACCTTTATTATTATTATTACATAAATACATTGGATTATATACAAAAATACATCGTTTAAAAAAAAAATAATTATCTTATTCTAAATTGATGCACTTAAAATAGCGACACATGTTGAAAAAAAATATTTGGCCGAAAAGTCAGATAAGATAATTTACCCATCGATATTGTAGTGCAAATCGCTGAATTTTAATATTATTGCAGATGAATGACAAAAACCCTATTTTCAAGATAGGATTCCTACAGGAATTTGTAATTTACTGTAAGAACACTTTGTACAAATTAATAAATTAACATTGAAACATTTAATTGTTATATCTATTATGTAAATTGAAACAAGAAGTAGCCAATAAATTACACTCGAGTATTGATCGTATTTATTTCCACAATGCCTTTATGAAACAGGTGTTCAATAAAACTAATTTTACTGCCCTCAGAGGAATTCCTGCTGACTGAATAAAGGAATTCCTCGTGGAGCAGTACGTATTATTACCTAATAACGCTAAGGCGGAAGTAATAAGGATTTAAGTTCGGAGCAGTAGCGTGCGGTGATATTTTAAAATGGTTAGCGACTATACCTATATGTACATAAACACGTCCATTAATAATAATTAATAATAAAACTACCAAATAAATATTTTGTATTTTATGTTACTTATCTATTAGTAAATGAAATGCAAACATAAATTTTATTGCAAGCAATACCTACATATAACACAAGTATATGCCTAAAACAAATAAAACGATTATTAATTATTACATCAAATAAGGTATTTTTAAATGGTAGGTACCTACATTCTCCGAGCGTTCCGCCCAGGCGAAACACGTAGAGTGTATAGTGTCGCGTCGACACGACGTGCTTGGTAAAATACATGGCAAAGTAAAAAGGACCAACTATCTACGACAGCTCACTGGGGGAATAAACGATGGTAATCGTACAACACCTAGTGCTTACTAGTGTTTAAAAATCAAACCACGGCCACGGGGCACGGCTAATTGAATATAATAAATGAATAAGAATTCTCGATCAATTCTCATTTGAGAACTAAAAATTGATAAATATTTTTGATTTATGACTATACAAAGTTGGTAAAAGGTAATACCTCAAAAATGTATGAAGCGGCATGTAATCGCTAAGTAAGGAGCGCGCGCCCCTGGTTAGAAATAAGGATCTGCAGCTAAATGTAATTGAGGGGTTGCCGGTTGGTCTCCTGAATGTCGGAAAATGTGAGAAGCATAACGAGATTGCAAATAATGGGATTGCGTTTTTTAGGTTACTATTTCGCTTTGTGTTTTTTTACCAAAGTAGATGAATTTATAACGATGTGTATTTTTCGCTTGAACTCTTTTTTTGACAAGCCTAAAAATCTTATCCAAATACTTGAATATTATACTATTGTATATAAGATAATTCATTCCGAAGCGTCATATTAACAATTTATAACATCAGAAAATTTACAATGATATTTATGTTTCTTAAATGGAATAGGTACATTGAGAAAAAAAATAAGATAAACGCAATCAGCGTTTAGATGATATTACGAAAAGAAAGAAAAAAATAAATATGATAATATTTAAAAAGACTATAATACAAAATTGTCCAAACCAAATTTTCCAAGAGAGTTTTAAATAATTTAAGACAGGATAATTCAGATTCTAAAAAAAATCATAACAACGTATTTATTATTGTACTGTGCGTTTAAATGTGCTTGATTTTGATGTACGTATCATGAATTTCAGATTTTACATAGTCAGTGGTTATTAAAATTCAGTTTTGTAGAAATACTAGTGGGCAAAGAAGAGTAAACAGTTTTATATGATCTATTTTAATCAATAAAACTACCGGTTAAACACGACATTGAGATAAACTACTTCACGATGAACAACATTTAGTTCAAATTTAATTAAAACATTTTTATTCCATGTTCATATCACCGTCGATATACATTCCTATAATTATAAATAAAGGTTTGTTAAACTTATGTTTGCTAATGTTAGCTAGATACCAACGCAAACTTTTTGTTTTCCCCTTGTTTCTTTTGAAAAGTTCCAGTAGCCTTAAGCAATAATTTTAAATCGGAAAGAAAAAATGACGACTCTCGCTTACAAGCATCGTACTTTTTTTTTTGCGCTTACAGTTAATAAGACACGATACTGGAAAAATTTTCGTTAGTACAAGTTGATTTGTGCCTGAAAATTGAAATTTTTAAGTAAAGTTTGCATAGTACGCAGATACTCTCGATTACCAAGTTTTTAAAATTGATTGGTATTCATATTTTCTGTTAACACTCACTGTTCAACAAAATACTTAAAATTGCCCCTTTAAAAACGAGCTTGCTTAGCATTGCTTATTCTGACGGCATGATATATTTTAATTATAACTTTAGGTAATGCATTTGAAAATGTTACACAAATTGGTGAGAATCCTTCGGTAGAATCAAGAATATCTCCTTAAAAATCGATTTCATAAAGCCCCGGTACGCAAATTTCATGACAAGTGTTGACAAAAAAGCGCTGCAATATGAACCTTATAACCATACAAGAGTTGTGAGAGTATTGACTAAGCAAATAGGCTACCGCATAGGACCGCGCAAAATCTGAAATAGTTTTTTGAATAGATTTAATTTAAAGCCCCATATACGTTTATTTTGAAATCCAAGATGACGGAAACAATTTTTTGTAAAATGAACATGGGCATAATTTTCTGGGGTTTTAGGGGATTTATTTCAAATTTTGTCTTCCTTTTGTAAACCAAGATGACGGTTGAAATTTTTTTTGTAATATTAACAAGTGTATTTTATTTAGGGGTATTAGAAATTCAACATGGCGAATGCAATTTTTAAAATAATATGAGCATGGGTAACGTTTTCAGGGAAATAGGAGTTTCAATATTACATTTAGCCACCATTTTTTAATTTGAGATGGCGGATGAAAAGTAAACTCCAAGCGTGCGCCGGAGCTGACATACACAATATTTTTTTTACTACGAAATTAATTGTGAGGAAGCATTATCTAAAGTAATTTTTACGAGTCGTTTTGCGGCAATTCTGTGTAATTCTGTCAAGTTGTTCCGTTAACCTAACTAACAACTTTCAGGTAGAAATCCTTACAAAATTGACTCACTACTGTGTGGCAGAAATTCGCGATACTCTGTGTCATTCAATTTGGTGTATTCTTCGGCTATATTGTCGGATATTGATGTGCTCGGGCGTCCAAGGCGATCGAAATTCACCTTGGCTCTTCAATGTGACTCTCGTCATTTTAACTTTAAGACACATAATATGTCTTCTTTTTCTTAAGTTAGACCTAACGGTCTGTATTTGTTCCACTCAACGCTACCTCTTGCCTCTTGGGATGTATAATAAAATTACGAGCACAATGAAACTTTAAGCTTAATTCGGATAAAACTTTACATTTGTTTTTAATCCTTACATCTAGATTATGATTAAGGAAATGTTTCTAGGCAGTAATATTATATTAAATTTATGGAATACCTTGTTGAGCTTGAGTACTTTTATTTAACATTTGGCAGCCCCTTTAAATAAAGTAAAAAGTATCATATATGTATTCAATATTTCGAAGGAGAAGCGTTTCATCCAATACATTAGCTACGCAAATCTACATTTAACCAAATCTCTGTGTTAGTATAAATATTTTTCAACGTATCTTTATAAATTGTGTTCAGTAATGCTTGAAAAAACGACTACATTTAAGTGCTTTGTTTAAATATGACTAAGGAAAAACTGAATCTACAAAATATTTTAAATTTCACAAAGCTTTCAGATTTATTTGCCGTTGAAAATAAAAATGTTAGTAATAAGTTTCCTCATTATTTTGTCGCACAGTAAAATTATATTAAGCTGGGTATTTAACATATTGTAGGAGTTTATAAATAGCACGAAAACTTTCGTTAAGGTATGATGCAATCTGCAGACTTAGTCTGCACGTTATTGGGTGACAACAGCAGAGTGGAATTTAGCAGATCTGAAGATAAATCCTCTGGCCTACATATCTGTCCCTCTCATGAATGGGTGCCCGGTGCCCAGATTGCGCTGCTAGCGCCACCAATACCCTCTAATTTGGCCTACACATCTGTCCCTCTCATGTATGGGTGCCCGGTACGCGTTGCTAGCGCCACCAATACACAGTATATTCAACTTGAGTACTTATCTTACCTCTGAAAACGAGGAGATGTTTGTCTGATCTGGTATGCCTCCATAAAATTATTAATGGTGATCTAGATACTGTAAAATGCATGGATTCATTACAAATTAATGTACCGAAATGCGCGGTTAAGACGCCATAAAACATTTTTTGTTGCACTTACTAATAATAATATGGCATATTTCAACCCCTTATTGCGCATGTGTAGGTTGTATAATAAAATTGAATGTAATAAAATTGATATTTTTGTAAATAATCTAACCTATTTTAGAACCACATGTTTAGAATTATTATTAGTAGATACATAATAATATAGTAAAAATATTTATTTTTATAAAGATATTTATTTTGTTTATATGTATTATATATTATGTACGCATGTATATATTTTATTTTTATTACTTTTATTTGTTTCTTCTTAGTTTTTTATATGTATAATTATAGAGCCTATTTTTTATTGTAAATATTTAATAATTTTGTAATAAATATCATTTTCACTTGTATATAAAATGTAACTGGAACAATCACACCTGTGAATGTTCTGTATATGTACAGAAAATAAATAAATAAATAAATAAAGACTGCTGAATTTCACCATTTTGTGTTGGCACTACCAGCAAAATTTGAGAATGATTTCCACAAACACCATAAAATATTTAAATAACACTTTAGTGGACGTTTTTGAATTAAAATTTAAAATTCTCAGCGTGCCAAAGACCGCTCGTTAAATTTATAAGCTGGTAGTTTACAAATAAACCATTCATTATTGCTGAACAGTTTATAAGGCTTATCATGTCGACCAAACTCGAGACAAAGCGATACGTTTTAGCTTGTTAGAAACATACACACAGGCACTTACGTACGTAATTGTCTTGAAATTCCAGCAAAATTCAACTAAGCGCTTTGTCATCCTCTTACTTATACGGAAACAGAATACGGAAATAAGTACAAACATATGAATACTAAATACGGTGAGGAATACTATGAAAGCCATTGAGTTTAGCTCCTAGTTTTAGCTTTCCGTGAAAATACCTAATATAGTAAAATATGTACGCTATTCAAAACATTAAAAGGGATCAATAATGATCTTATGAATATTTATTATACTTTATAAAAAAAACGAAATAAATATTTGTCTTCAAAACAGGGTTGTTTAAGTGTTTGTTTTTAAACAATTTATGTTTTACGGTTTCAGACTGAAAACTTGGTAGTTTTGTTCAAAATATATTAATTAACTGTAATATCCGTATTTCTGCGAGACTTGCTACCAATGACTAAGATTAAAGTTTGTGAAATGCAAACTTTCCCAATTGTTTCAAATTCAGAAATACTTTTTGCTTACGGTAACAGTACAAACTGCAACAGCAGTTTCCAGTTCTACCTACAGTGGTACTAAAAGTTAAACTGGGAGTTTTGCTTATTGAAATGGAGAGTAAAAAGAAAATAACTAAAGAAGTAACTTTTTCATTCGAATATTTATAAAGAATGAAAAACATTGCTCCTCAAAAATGTACCAACGTAGTACAGGCTAGAGGGTAAGCTAGAAAATACGCACAGTTAAAAAACCAAAACATCTTAACAAAAAACAATTGGTTTCGAAGATTGAACTGGTATGTTTGTGGTGTGAATATAACGTTTTAATATTAGGTCCTTACATATGAAATTGGCGTTTTGCCGTACTGGCAACTTTGATCTCGAATATCTTCTCTTTGGTAAGGAATTCCAAATTAAAATTTATACAGCTATTTACTCAAGTATTTGTGTTTTGAAAATTATAATTCATTTGTTTTTTCCTCAATTGTTTTTTTTCTTTGCGTCACTCAGTTTACCGTGGCACCAGTGCTGCAGAAACGGCTCGAAGGATTAATGATGTGTATGGCAACGGTGCCGCAAAAGAAAACACAGTGCGTTTTTGGTTCCAACGTTTTCGTTCTGGAAATTTCGACCTGCAGAACAAGCCCCGTGGACGGCCGGAGACCAAAGTTGATAATAAAGAATTGAAGGCTATTGTGGAAGCGGATCCATCGCAAACCACGTCCGAGTTAGCTGCAGGCTGCGGTGTTAGTGATAAAACTGTTTTAATCCACTTGAAGCAAATTGGGAAGGTGAAAAAGCTTGAAAGGTGGGTACCTCACGAATTGAGTGAAGCAAATCAACAAACACGCGTTGACTGCTGCGTTGCATTACTCAACCGGCACAATTATGAAGGGATTTTGAATCGAATCATTACCTGTGATGAAAAGTGGATCCTGTATGATAATCGGAAGCGCTCATCGCAATGGCTGAACCCTGCCGAACCAGCCAAACCATGCCCCAAGTGAAAATTGACTCCAAAAAAGTTACTTGTAAGCGTTTGGTGGACTAGTGCTGGTGTCGTTCCCTACAGCTTTCTTAAATCTGGCCAGACGATTACGGCAGATGTCTATTGTCAGCGACTGCAAACCATGATGGAAAAGCTAGCTGCTAAACAACCGAGGCTGGTTAATCGCTCTAGGCCGCTGCTGCTTCATGATAACGCTAGACCACACACTGCACAACAGACGGTTACCAAATTAGAAGAGCTTCAATTGGAATATCTAAGACATCCACCGTACTCTCCGGATCTTTTTCGAAATTTGGATAACTTCTTGCAAGGGAAAAAATTCAACTCCGATGGGGCAGTCCAAACCGACTTCAAAGATTTTATTGATTCCCGTCCGAATGGTTTTTTTAGTAAAGGGATCGGATGAACTACCTATGAGATGGCAAAAGTGCATAGATAGCAATGGTACATACTTTGATTAAATAAATATATTATATTTTAAAAAAAAACAACTTTATGTTCCTCCCATACAAAACGCCAATTTCATATGTAAGGACCTAATATTTGTGATGCACCATGTAAGCCTTTAAATATTTGCGGTTAAACCAAAGACTTATCTAATCAAAAATGATTTTCGAAAAACTAAATTTACCCTCCTAAAGAGTATTTTAGTTCATATTCTTGTCAACTAGCATTTGATCCCTGTATACGCCTAAGTATCTATATTTACATCATTAACTTTCTTTCATGTTGGACTCTCTATATTATATTAATTGTAATAGAACATTTAAGAATAAATTAGCAAGTTTACTAGAAAAATGTTTTAATTTCTACCACGGTTGTATGTTGTATGTTGTATGTACGAGTACTAGTGACGTAGATAGTAACAAGTGCCCCATATAACATTTAAGTACCGCTCGCGCTGCGCGGGGAATTAGGTTCAAGATAAGTACTGACCTATAGGTAGCGCCACTGTATGGCATACTGCATACTGTATACTGCATACTGCATACTGAATATTGCAGCAATGTTGTACGGAATTTGCCTTTGATAAATGCACCGGACGGGAAATGTTGGATTTATCGGGGGAATTGATTTTCTACAAAATATTTCAACGATAAAGTATTCGGATTATTTCAGCAAGTAAATGATACACATTCAATATACGGATAATATATTTATATAAGGAGTAGCTTAGAAATTCTGAACTGAGTTAATACAAAGTGGAAAACCACTCACACGGTACGTATACTTCCTTTGTAATTTTACATATTAGTATTAGAATACTGTCACTACTACTTTCCCTTTTCCGCCTTTTCCTTGGTGCATAGGGCACTGCATTGGTACAGTGGTGCACCAAGAGAAGTGTGTCTTGATCATTTTATTACATCAAGGTAGGATGATCCGCATTACGCTCTAGTATCAGTCCATGTTATCACACATGAAATATTAATATGGAAATCACATATAAATAATGACCCCTTACGGGAATCGAACCCGCGACCGCATGCACGGAGGCCAGAAATGAAGCCAGTAGCCGATGCGATCTCAGAATATCATTGGTATAATTCGAAGAGCACTTTTTTCTAGAAGAAAACATCATATGTTTTATGATTGTATAAAAACAGAAAATTTGTAAGTCAAATTTAAAAATAAAAAATAATTCTTTTAGAATAAAAAACAACATTTTGAGTATGAAATTTGTAACTCTGCCTTGTGTTTAGATATGTTATTTTTTCAGCAATCAAAATAATTTTGTTTTTACAATAATCGAATTTCGGTTCATAAGCTTATTAAATATTTTCCAGAAATATTTTAATTAACCGTGCAAAAAACAAGTTCCAAAGAATTATGCATTTTGGACTTTTGGCAGCACTTTATAGATACAGCTGCTGAAGTGCAAAAAAATTCCGGTATTATTAAAAAACATACATAATGTACATAATATACGTATATTGATAGTAGGTACATACTCGTACTAGCCATGTTGTTACATCGACCTTGATTGAATGGAAATTTACTCGGTGTTGTAAATATATAATGTAGGTGCATTGCTACTGTAGCGGGGCTTTGTGTAGTACAGCTTTACCCTCCTCTCCTCATCTATCTCCACTCCGACAACTAGTGACAGACGTACTCGTAACACCGACGCGCGACGGCGACGATGACTACCCCACCAGTCATCGGACAACTCTCGACTCTACTAGTCGCGACCAATCAACAATTAATTTACCCCTGTGTTTACTTTGCAAAGTAGGTACACTTCAGCGCTCCACAATATGTTCATGTGATAAATAACAATAAAATATCTAACACTCTCGTTATTTATTGAAACTACAAAAAAAACCGTACCTACAATATTATTACAGTATTATTTCGAGTCTTTTCATAGTTTTCTGGGAATAGATTACACTTATCTTATGAGAATTTTAGAAAGAAGAGAGTCATTTTTTTAGTATTTTTTCTACTCCTAGTTAACTATCTCCAACGATCATTTTCATTAAAAATAAAAAAATATATATATATCAAAACGTATATTTGTAAATAAAAAAATAATAATCTTCATCATCATCATTCCGCCTTCCTCTGTGGAGTACATGGTTTCCATAAACTGCCTTCAAGCTAAGCGTTTGTAAAATAGTTTGAAAAAAAGCTTAACATTACAAAATTTACTCTGAACAAACCAAAGAATAAATATCAAAGGAATGAGCAATGAATTTTTAAAATTAAAGACTAAAAGTCAACATAAAATACAAACAAGCCTCACAAAGTAGTTTTGTTCAAAGTTGACTTTGTAATTCAAAAATACCTTAGTTTCAAATACAATGAAAAAACATTACATTTCATTTATATTAAGTTTGAAATTGCGTGGAAACTAATTTTTTTATATACCTACAGATACATATTATTTAAGCTTTAACTTTTAGACAAAAACAAATATATTGAATTTGACAAATAATGTATTTTAGATCGCCTCCACAAAATGTATAAAATAATATTTAAAGTTATTGATATCCCAACAGAGATAAAGAAACTCTGGAAACAAATGTTGATTATCTAGAAGTTGACAGGATTTATGACCTGGCTGGGCTATCATTGGCTATCATTGGCTGGGTTAAGTGGCCACTTGATGTATTACAACATTCCCCTTTCCGCCTATCATCTGATACCCATAAAATATATATGACAAATTTCGAAAAATTGTAAATTTATTTAATTCGCATTCGCCACTTCCGCATTTTTAGAGATTTTCTCCCTGACGACATCTGTTGAGAAAGCTAAGCATTTGGCAATTTACTTTTTTGGTGTAGTTAAGATCCACCTGGATTTTTAATTAATTACTGGAAGACGCCTGCGGTGCGATTCTCTAAAGGTTTTAGACACTTCTGCGCATACGAATTCAGTACAAAATCGTATGCGCAGTAGTTTAAAAAAACTTACAGAATCGAAGCGCTGATCAAATAAAGGGCGGAATGGGGAATGTTGTAATACATCAAGTGGCCACTTAACCTAGCCAATGACAGTTCATAAGTCCTGTAAACTCCTAGATAATCCACATTTGTTTTCAGAGTTTGTCTGTCTCAGTTGGAATATCAATAATATTTTATATAAGCCCAGCTTGGGTATAATCCAGTAAATTGTCTACCAGTATTTGTACACATTCAAAATGTTGTTTTATTTAATTATTATTTTTTGCCACCTCAACAGGCCAGGGGCCCAATTACAGAGGGGAACAACGTCACAAACACCCAGGCTTGAGAAAAATCACTTTTGATGTTTTGAGTTCTCTCCGGGAATCGAACCCGGAACCTCCGTATCGTGAGTCCAGCGTCTTAGCCATTACGCTATGGAGGCCGCCTTAATAATATGTTAATATTTAAAGTTTCATTTCGTATTTGAATGGAGTAATAACATAGTACTAAGGTTAATAAAATAGTGGTGAAAAACTAAGTGCTTACATTTTAATAAAAAAACTTTAATTATTTTATCTAATTGTTTTAGTGCTTTTAATTAAGTAAATACGCTAATACTATACAATTAGTAGATGTTGAATTATCAAGAGAGTTTTAAAGCATCACCAAAAACCTCTTAGCCATTAAAAGTTGCGTCAAAAGTGTGAAAACGAGTTACGTCATCAAGTTAGCTGTCTCAAGGGAAGAATATCGCTGAGTAGTTAGTTTCCCTTCTCGCAAAGGAAAGTAGGAGATTGTAGCGTTATTAAATCTGCTCACAGCTTGGGATAGGAGCACCTGAGGGTGTTAAGAGGCTATGCTACATCCACAATCCACATTACAGTACTTGTACACATGAAGGTTGGGAAGTAGCTCTTCGGCAACCTCTTCCGTCCGTTCACTTTTCTTTCAAAATCAAATTTTAATTGGATCGTAACTTTTTGTTACCTTGATGTAGTAAAAAGGTAAGCAAAAATTAAGTGTCCATGTTATGTGCAAGTTGTGTGAAATTCTCCCACATAAAACCAGCGTCAAATACCTGGAATGCATTTTGACAGGAGATTTACTTAAAAGAATCACATAAAAGCTAAGAAAGATGAACTAAATCTTAGATTCGGCCAAATGCAGTGTCTTATGGGAAGGCCTTCCAACTTCTCGCTACATAATAAATAAGCTTTATACAAGGTGATACTCAAACAGGACTCAAGTAGGACACAGAAAGTCACCTCAATATAGAGACGCTTCAGCGCTTTCAAAACAAGGTACTGCGAATAATAGCAATTTCCCTTTGGTTTGCCAGGAACACTGAAGTGCACGACTACCTATAAATGCCTCTAGTGAAGGAAATCATATAAAAATTCAGTATGGTTTACAAAGAACGGCTGAGCAATCACATAAATAGTCTGACCAGCAGCCTACTCCACGCCAAGGAATATTCAAAACTAAGACGTTTCAGTATCTTGAATAATTCAAATAGGAAGAGGACTACCGGCTTCCCACTTGAAGGAAGATTGCCACTGGGCTGTTCCTCCTACTTCAAATTAAGCTTACAAGATTGGTCTTATGACCGATTGCAGATCAAAACCAAGAAAAAAATGTTACGTTTAAAGACTGAATAAAATAATAAGATTTTTTAAATTAAAGGTATTATGTACACAAAAAGTTAATTTTTCTACGGACGTAGAGTGTAGGGTTATATCATTTTCTTATTTCCGTGGCTACGTCCCGCTGAGGGACAACGCCTTCTCTATGAGCAACTTCTTCCACCGCCTTCTTTCCTGTCAGAAAGATGTCCAATGTCCAGTCATTGAGAGCATACCACACCACGTGACTCGCGGCTGCTTTCCCACATACAAACGTATTCCTCGATTTTCTCCCTGGAGTTTTAACATTAGAGAAATGATTTTTCCACACTTTTTAGATATCGACCAGAGATGAGTGTTTGTGTCGTCTTTTTTTTATATAATTTATTTATCTCCTTTACCAAATAAAATATCGAAAACTAAGACGATACAAACACGCATCTGGTCGATATCTAAAAAGTGTGAAAAAATCATTGCTCTAATGTTAAATTCCAGAGAAAAAATCGAGGAATACGTTTGTATGGGAAGCGGCCGCGAGTCACGTGGTGTGGTGTACTCTTAATCATTCATATAGAGAATAAGTAAACATGAGAACACTTTCAAACACTTCTGTTATTTGCTTGTAAATATACCCTTATCACATTTACAGACAGCAATTTTCCAAAGTTCCGCAATATAACAAAAAGTTCGAAAACAACGTTTCTTCCTGAAAAGGAAATTGAGCTTCCAAGGTCGAACTTTACAGCAAGAAATCTTAAAGCTTAAGGTATTGATTTACGGTTTAACTCTCTGGTGACTTTAAAGTGGTTTTTTTACCTCAGATCTTGATAGTGTCTGTTATAAATAACCTGCTTGTTAGTAAGATATTAATTTTCTACTACTCTGAAAGTTTAGTGTTGTTGAAATTTATTACTTGGACATTTAAAAAAAAAGAATCTATGCAATCATATGATGTTCGCAAACATTTCAATTTCTAAAAACTATTTTCAATGAAGCCTAACTGACTTGCGCTTGAAAATAAGAATCAAGTCATGGCGGAGCGAGGAGTCGTAAAGAGGATTTCTAGACTCTAAGGCCGCGATGCCACCATTAAATGTGAGCACATTTCTTAGAAGTATTTTTTTTTCTTTCTATCACTATAAACCAATCCGGGAACCTCCTGATTGGAAAACCAGTACTTTTCCATTATACCACTTGTAGTACTTTTCTATAAACAGCTATTTAACAAGAAAATTAATTTTAATTTAAATAATTATGTTTTAAAAATTAATGATTTTCATAAAGTTGATGACCATAAATAATAAACTAAAAGTACTTTCAAAGTGAAATTTTAATTTGTTATGTTCACATTTTTTCAATAAAAACACTCGTGAAATAAGACCTATAGTATAGTATAGAAAAACCCATAGTATTATTAATGTTTTTAATGATATGCCTTAAAACTTACATTACAGGTTGTCTTATTTCGTAAATTTTAAGAATTGTCGAGTACAAAACCAGAAATCGGGACATAGACACTCAATAATTTAGGTATATAAATTCAATTTCTCCAACTAAGGTTAACTTTTCAAAGAAGGAAAAAACTTGTGCTTTTAAAACCTGAAATTTTAAAAATATTTTCCAAGAATATGCCTTTGGAAACTAAATAACAGTTCTCGATTTTTCTTTTGTGTGAAATGAAAACCCATAATATATGCGGAAAGGTACAAAAGGATTAAGGCTTACCACCAGGAATCCCTGGATATGCGGAAAGTGTTTATTTTACTAAGAGAGACCGCTACTTTCCGCCATTTTGACGTCGTATAACTTGGATAAAAATCTCAAATATTGTATAAGTTTATAGAAATATTAAAAGGGTAATATTATTTAAAATTACGAAATTATTAATCAATAACGCTGAAGGCATTTAGTTCTGCACATCGAGGAGAAAACAAAATCCTGTCTTCTTCCTCAGTCATATTTATTCCAGTGTCGGATATATTATACATATACCTCTGCCTTTTTTTCTGTATTTAAACATAAATATAGATTTCACACAATATTCAACTGCGGTACTGTTTTTAGTTTTCGTACGTTTTTTAAATTAGATCTACGTCTAATATTCTTAATGTGAGTTGCCATCAGGTTCCCGGCGTCCTGGACGTCCCCTATTCGTCGGCAGTTTGTGTCAGAGCTGCGGGACATGGACTTGAGTTGGGAGAATGCACGGGAGCTGGCAGCCGATTGCTTGGCCTGGAAGCAGTTTGTGGAATCTATATGCTCCACATAGAGAGCGGATATGGTATGATGATGATGCCGACAAATTATTAGCTGTAGACAATGGCGGGCATTGTTAACTCATCCTATTAATTTGGAGATGGAAGTAGGTACCTACGTAAATACGCACTTTAGTAATATTTGTTTAACTGAACGGGGTGTGAAAGACTCTCTTCTGCCATTCTGCAAAGTGCGAACCTGATAATTGTACTTTATATAATAATTAATCCGTACATTATTATAAGTTCGTAAATCTGATTAACGTAATGCCTCCTAAAGTTATGCACGTATCCAAAAGTCTTTTCTCACGCTGAGAGAAAATAAGTTTAGGACTTAGTAATAACATCACGTTAAGTACTTTAATCTAATACGTTAAGTTGTTTTAAATACGCTGCCAAGTTATCTTGTTCATCGCGGTTTTGTCTAAGTTTACCGAAAAAATAGCGTTTTCCAACTTCTGTATGTTTTTAATGGTTTTAAATAATAAATTAAAGAATTGAGGTAATTTCTCACGAAAATGGTCCTTAACAAATAATCCAATAATTAATCGGTAGGTATTAACAGTACTCGTTGAAATCTATTTTTCTCTGTTTTCTTTAATTTAGTTTTATTTAACATTTTTGTCGTGGTTGAGATATCAATAATATCTGATATCAGCTCAGCATGGGTATAATCCAGTAATTTGTCTACAAGTATTTGTATTCATTCAAAATGTTGTTGTTAAAAATATTTACTGGTAAAAATAAAAAGCAAATAAAAATTGGAGAGACATCTTCAGGCGTCTTCTAGCAAGTAATCAAGTTCGGATGAACCTTGCCTACACTAATAAAGTCAGATTGCCAAAAAATGCTTAACTATATTCTCAACAGATGTCACTGTAGGGAAAGAATATTTAAAATATTTAAAATTGGTCGAAAACACAACTCGCATGTGGATTCTTCTGTACAAACTCATCATATTTACAAGTTTCAAAAATTTGTCATACATGGTTGTCCGATGATGAGCGGAATGGGGAATGTTGTAATACATCATGTGGCCACTTAACCCAGCCAATGACAGGTCGTTAGCCCTATAAACGACTAGATAACCCACATTCGTTTCCAGAGTTTCTCTGTCTCTGTTGAGATATCAATAATATAAGTATAACGCAATTTACATTCTTTGTTAAAATTGCTTTTAACCAAGTTTATTACCATTTTCACTTTGTTATCATTGCTCATCCTTAAAACGTTAACGATAAAACAGTTAAGATTATAAATGTCGTTTTCATTAATTCTCAATGAAATTAATTACCACAAAGGAATTAGATTTACAAAAATAAATTGTACCGCGTTTTTGTTTGGTAAAGAAAGCTCACTAAGTTTGTAGTCTAAAAAGTAACTGTCGTACACAATATACAATACTCGAAAATTAATGTCGAAAAACTCCTTTTGTATTCTGCTTTGAAAATAAAAAAAGCCTTTAACACTAAATATTTCTGCATTGCACAAGGATTCAAAATGTAAAAGTCCTTTCCTTGTAATAATCTTGCAATAAAAGTAACAATATCACAACTCAGAATTCAATTCGACACGGGCTTCGCCCAGCGAGGTATTTTCTATTGAGAGGGTCAGAGCATTGAGCTCCTGACGTCACTGCGACCTATATGGACGTACTACTTACAGTCGTTGTAAAAATAAATAAAACATGTTATTAGCAGTCGTTGTGAATAGGACGCTGTTCTTGCTGTTGTCTGTCGAAGAAAAATAAATTCTCAATCCTGGGTGCTCTATGATGTACACGTATAGTCACGTATGGACATGTGTAGTCACGTATGGACATGTGTAGTCACGTATGGACTATATAGTCACGTATGGACATGTATAGTCACGTATGGACATGTATAGTCACGTATGGACATGTATAGTCACTGAAGCAAAATTGTTACTGAAGTCCATTAAGGTTGTCGAAAATTCTGAAATAACAATTTTGTGTCTTTTCTCTAGATAAAAAATACGTTGGTATATACATCTAATCTACTAATTCCATACACACAAAAAATATTGAATAGCAAATAAAATATCTATGTGTTATGTTTGTATACAGCTTCGGTGCTTACTGTAGAAAAGCGAATGTATTTTATAAAATATTCAGTAGGTAGATCATTTTTAATTTTCCTAAGTACTGTTTTCATTATTCTGCAAATATTATTCAAATGGTTTACTAGTTGTTTTTCATTTCATTCAACATTTTTCAAAGAAAAGAATTTTAGTATTTTTACTAAAATTATTTTCTTTGAAAAATGTTCTCATATTCAGAGGTCGTGAAAAAATATACCAACATAAATTATTATCAAGAACAGAAAGACTCGCGTAGATATGAAGAATTCGTTTAATTCAGTATTTTTATTTTTGTTCGCTAAAAGTGTAAATATTCAACATAAATACGATTGTGTTGACAACATAACATCAAAATAAAGAAACGTTTTTATCTCTCAACATAAGAGATAAAAGAAATAAATTATTAAAGTTTCTATAAAATAAATCAGTTCAAATAGAACTTCACAAAAATGTTTACCCATTCATCAAATAATATGAATTTTTATGTCAAAGTCAAACGTATACTTTTCCCTTCAAATTCAATACATAAATGTCGAAATTTAAAAGATGGTGGAATGTATTTTATCCATTACATGAAAAAAAAAGGTGCTGAAACCAAGAAAATACTTTAAATGTGGTGTAATAAATCAAATAACTTAAAATGAATGTATCTATTATACTTTCTACCCAAACACTATTATGAGTATTTTTATCCTTGCAAAATATGCCAGTCTAAAATAACAAGATAAATTTAAAAACTATGATGTATTTCTAACTTATTTCTTGAAAAGATCTTTCAGTTTCGTATTCAAAATGCAAAAACAATATATTATTTATGGGAAAGTTATCAAATTAATAGAGTTTTATCAATAGTTTTCAATCAATACAAAACAATCGAAGATGTTGAAAATTATGTAAAAAAAAATTTAGAGACCTAAATTTGAATACCAATGAGGAAATATGCACATATTCATGTTATTAAAAATAATTTTAAACATTTGCAAAATAATTTTAATTTCATTTCATTGTATTTTAAATGAGCGTTTTAATTTAACATGAATTTTCTTTTCATTTGCAGTTACAAAATAAATAAAGGCTTACAAAATAAATAAATAAAACTTAATTACAGAGCGGAGTGCAAGGCTGAGATAAGCATTATCGACAAAATTAAGAAAGGCCTTTTACGATGGTTCGGTCATGTAGAGCGAATGGATAATGAAAAAACGGCTAAAAAAAATATATGATGCGGCTGTGCCTGGATGTAAAAATCGAGGAAGGCCGAGAAAGACATGGCATGATCAAGTAAAACAAGTGCTTGAAAGTGGGCATGTAAGAAATCGGAATGATCGACGTACGTGCATGAGAAGATGTATGAATGTGGAGGAAGCAAGAGAAGTTTACCAGGACAGAGTGGTGTGGCGTTCTATCCTCTCTGCCTACCCCTTCGGTGAAAAGGCGTTAAGGTTAGTTAGTTAGTTGGTTAGTTAAGAAATCGATCCTTGGCTCAGAAATGTAAGCTCGGTTCACAGTCTACATTATAGTACATTGAACAGCCATTGAATGTAAAAAAAATTAAATAGAATCAAACATTAAAAAAAATTATTACATCATTAAAAATATGCTACGTTTATATTTTTTTAAGAAAGAAATATTTAATTGTGTTATGATTTACCGAAATAATGAGTGACATTTTTACTATGTTTTCGATCCTCACAATTATGACCATAAGACCCATTTCATTTATTGAACGACGCCGCCGCGCCGCCCGGAAACTGCCAACGCAAATGGGTATTTTATGTACTAATACAAAATAAGGTTTCGATTTTATAGGTTCAGGATGACAAGATTGTTGTTAGCTTCTTATCCTTTGCCAGCCAGATAGGACCCCTAAAGTTTTCCCAAAAGTCTAAACTGCTAAACATATTGTCTTTTGTACTCAATACTTTTTTCTTTCCAGATCCGAGTGAACGGAGGGCCGATATACGACATCGCGAGTAAATTGAATTTTTTATTTTTGGAGCCAAATTACAACAGGACACTTGTGACGTCACTGTATAATGTGTCGGTAGCTATATACGGATTATTCCCTAAAATCAACTGTTTCTTGGATGAAATCTATTTGGCCATTTTACAATTTGACAGATTCGTTCGTCCTCAGCGATAACTGGCCGAAGGTTGATAATGGCTCAGCAGATTGTTTCGTCTCCAATATACCATACGTAACTTCGGTAAGTAAATAAAGTCACAAGGTCTAGGGGTTCCGTGCTTTGTTTTTAACTGATAACAAAGTGCCAGAAGTGACGTCTGGGCTCTAGGAACCTGATGCCGATCAAAATAAGTAAACGCGTCAAAAAATTCTAATAAAAAAGGTTACTTTATTTACACATGATATATTGAACACAATGGAAGGCGAATCTCAAACTGACGTCATAATATATACTGACTATAGCAAGGCCTTTGACAAAGTTGACCATTTAGTCTAATTGCGCAAACTATTGAAAATAGGCATCCATGGCAATCATCTGCGGTGGATTATATCCTATATTTCTAATTGATGCCAATCAGTAGTGATTGGGGGATATAAATCTGATTAGACACAAATATCCTCAGGCGTTCCCCAGGGAAGTTTACTAGGTTCCCTTTTATTTCTCATATATATTATTGACTTCCGTTTCCGTTATTTGAAACTTCTTCTCTGTGCTGATGACATGAAAATTGCCGGCTTATACAAAGTAACCGTCATCGCTTTACCATATTTTGTAAATAAAACATCCTATTTTTAAATATAAAAAAAAAAATGTGTTTCGTCACTTTTACGACGAAAAGTTATCAATTTTCATTACGAGTTAAACGATTCCGTGCTTTTGAGAAAACATAAAATTAAAGACCTATGACTCCTAACCTTATAACCGTAGAACCTTAAACTCTAAACTCACTTTCGAATCTCACAATATGAACAAAATCGCCTCTAGTATGTTAGGTTTTATATTTTGAATGAGTAAAAACTCCGAAAACCCAAAGGTTCTGATTTCCCCGTATTAAACCTTTTTTAGAAGTAATTTGGAGTACGCTTTTCAGGTGCGGAATCCTCAATATAACACATATATATGACGAGATTGGAGCGTATTCAGAATAAGTTTCTTCGTTTCGTTCAATTCAAATCCGGCTTGCCGTTTGTATCATATCTTGCAACTTCCACCGCTCATGGTATTGCCACCTTACAAAACCACAGTAACTGCGCTGATCAAACATTCTTAAGCTATCTTTATATGGCGCAGTTTACTACACAGTTTTCTGTGCAGTCTGAAAACGGTCCCGTATAAAGGTAAAACTGCATGAAAAACTGTGTGCTAGTGTCAGATTTAAGCTGACATGACAGTCAATGTTTTTTATGTAAACGTTTAAATAGACATTGGTTTATTGTATGCTTTTAAATACGTAAAAAAACAATAACACATATACATAATTAGCTAAATATACAATTTCCTGAGAGCAAACATACGATAATAACTTACAATTGCGTTTCAAAAATACACATATTTAGCGTGTCTTTTGACAGAAGTTTGACAGACTGCACAGTTTCTGAACAAGAAACTGTGTAGTTTTCTGAACAAGAAACTGTCTCATATAAAGTGGGCATTATGTAAAATCTTCGTAAGTTTAGTCAACTGCTGTTATAAGCCTGTCCGGAACATTTATATGTTCCGGACAGAGAGCCCATAATAAAAATTCTTATATCCAGCGTTCTTGTTTGGCATTCAACACTGAATTTAGCTTTTTGGATTACTCAAACATTAAACTACCTACACTAAAAAATACATTAAAGACACATCCAGCGACATAATTTCTCTCTTAAATACTAACTTTTACTCGTTATTCCTATTCCTTTCCCTCTCTTACATAAAAAAAAAAAAAACTATTGTACAATACACACATATTTAATTTTTTGTTTTTGTTACTGTTAATAATCATTCTGCGAGAACCCGTAATTGGAGCTTTTTTCAATGAACCAAATGTTTACTTATTTGCTTTTCTCAGTTGGTTTACCTGATATAAAAAAAATTAAATAAAAAATAAAGGGAAAGTACAAAAACGAATTTTAATTAGTTGGTAATTTAAATCTGTGTAGAACTAATTAACATAATCACACTGTTAGATAAGAGAGATTCAGTCAAATTCTTTCATTACTGAAAGGGTTTTCGTGCCTTTGAAAATAAGGATAAGTTTATTCGCTTAAGAACCATTTGGTGGTCCTTAATGTAAAATTAAGAACATTTTAATTGTAATTAATTGTCCTATTACGCTGGGCTTAAAATTAAATTTGGATTTGGAAAGTGTTTTTCAGAAAAGAAAAGTGTTCTTGAAAAAACTTTAAAATATATCTATAATGTTTTGACTACTAAAGATATTCACAGTTCATTTATAATCTGTAAAAAAAATATTAACTGTTGAAAATTCAACATAAAGAAGACTCGTATAATTTTTAAGAATATTAAGAAAATATTTTTCTAAGAAATCAATTACTTGTTTATTATTCTATAATTATTATTAATTAATTATTTTCACGTTCATATTACATGAAACTCATTTTTTTAAACTTAATAGTCATCTGTAAAACTTTATTCTAGACTCTCTTACTTCTTTTTATCTTGACTTAATAAATAGAGAAAAGACAAGCATATTTATTTTTATTAAATTTGACAAAAATATTTTAGTAGGACTTAAAATATTTCACTGATAAAGGTACTCAAAAGCGTACCAACGTTATATCTTATTCAACTTTATAATATATTGAGACAGATTTTCTTTACTGTTAATTATTTTCCTTCTTTCATAATATGACGAAAATCGCTGTACATTTTTATTTTTTAGTTGATTTATTCACGGAAAAAGTCCATTTCATGCATTTTAATTACACAAAATTTGTACAAAGGCAACAAAAAATTACAAGGACAGAAATAAACTGCAAAGACATAGAGTACGATTTTTCAGATTAATTTAAATCCATAGGCTAACTAGACAGATTCTGATCTATAAAAAAAGACACCTTACCACCAAAATAATCAAGATCTTGATGGTCGTTCACCCGTCTGATCATTCTGGTCAGAGGTGCCTGTGGACGTGCACTATTATATTTAGGTCCTGTGATGACCGAGGAACAGCATTTCATTATTTCTTAGTTTAAGGGGGGGAACGTTAAAAATAATCTTTTCCGAAATTTCAGGGGCATCAATGAGACAATTATTTATAATTTTATACATGCAGATTATATCCGCAATGCATCTGCGTTTTACAAGACTTGATATACTCAAAAACCTCTCCATATCAGAGTATATATATTCTCCTCTCCAGTCTCATTTTCCATGCAATTGTTTTAATATAACGATGCTGAACTGATTCAAGGTGCTTGATATGAATAGCATAATAGGGGACAAGATTACAGAATAGATGCGTATTCAAAAATAGGGCAAACTAAAGAGCAATAAAATGTTTTAATTGTAAGAATACTTTAGAAATCAAACATAGTTCTATTAATAAAGCCTTCAATTTTTCAAGATTTAAAGTTAACTGGTTGTCTAAGACCACTCCAAGATCTGTTATAGAGGTGACAACCGAAAGCATTTGGTCATTAAGTTTATAGTAAAAAAGAATACGACGTTTAGATTTGTGATATGAAATAAGTTTAAATTTATCGATGCACCAAGTTATTATTAGCTTTATTATAATATTATAATTATTAGCTTTGCACCAAGTATGGAATGCATTTATGTATTCCTGGATTTTGACACAATCATTAATCTTTTTTATTAGCTTAAGAGCTTCTTGTTAGTTAGCGAAAAGCTTGAATTTTGTAAAAGAAAAAACATTAGCAGCATTATCAATAAACAAATAAAATAAAATATGTATTCAAACTGTTGCCGTGACAACGTAAGCATTTATTTTATTAGGTATATACATTTAATGTTTTGTCGTTCCATTTGCAGAAAATAAACACGAGCTTGTGTGAATCTATTCCGTGGAATGCGCGTGATCCTGTTGAATACGAGAAGCACATGATCCGCCATAATATATACGGATCAAGACACTCTAGTGCAGTGCAGGAAGTAACTCGAAACACAAACCAAACGGAAAATTTCATATTAACTTCGAGTATTTCCCCTGGAACAGCGAGCGGAGCGCACACACAAAACGTCACACTCTCGTGGACAGCATTCACGCAGGCTTACGTAGATGCGGTACTGAAATCCATGCAGGGGCTCCACGTACAAAGTGTCCCCGTCTGTGGTGATGCAGAAGACACCGAAGAACAAGATCCGGAGCACCTTTGTATAAAGTGGTATCTCGCCTCCGTGTATCTGCCTGTGTTTTAGAATATCATCCAACAATTTTGAGCGACATCTTTAGCGTTCAGCGGATACGCGAGTAAAATAATGATAAACGCAATTAAAATGCGGTATAAATTACTGCCGTATTTCTACACTGTTCTGTTGAGCGGTGGAATAGTGTGAGTGTGTATATTCCGAGGAATGAGACTGTGTACGACCTCTGGGGTGGGAGTCAGTATCCTGGACCCGATAGACCATCTCCTAATGTGGACGTTGCTACTCTTGAAAATGAAGTTGTTGCTCTTTTGAGGGCTGGGTTTATTGTTCCAATACAAGAAGTGAGTATTTATTTCATAAATATATTCTCATATTTAAACGTAAAGAGAAAGTTTATTTCTCACAAATTCTCAATAAAACAAATGGAAAAGGACAACCATTTTTATTGGACTTTTACCAAAATTAACTTGTCAAATTTTATCTGCGCTAATTTTAATTGATGAATCTATTTCTTACGTTTTGCATTTTTTTTATACATGAAATCTGGATAAGATGAACAGAAAATGGATAGAAAAGTCTTCTTAATAGTCTTTTATTATTATACAGTATCCGTAGTTCTTACTCTCAACCTTAAACAAAGCTCAATTACTTAATATATTTAGTAAGACGATCCCTTTACTCAATATTATTATGGAAATTGGGAATCCTGACGCTTCGATTTAATAGGCCTATTTAAGCCTTGCTAACAGACCATCTAAAGTCTAAAGTTTTAATCTAATTAACGATTAGTGACGGTTTCCATGGCACCATCTTAGAGCCATTTTATCCCATCACGATATTACTATCAAACGATATTATTATCTTATATTATGTCCGTCTCGATATGTAATGGTTGGCACGTTGGGCTATCGTGCATGATGCCGCGGGGTTCGATTCTCGTAGGGGATCAACATTCAATATTTATTTACTAAGTGTGTGGTTTTCATAATGTGTGATACGATACGCCTTGGACTGGCACTTAAACGTAAAACTGATCATCTTACCTTCATGTAATAAAACGATAAAGATCAATTTTCTTCGTATACCAATCCAGTGCCTTGTGCGCCATTAGGTGCGGATAAGGGGAAGAGGAAGTAGTTATTCTCTGTTGGTATTCCAAATAGAATAAAATACAATCACGAATAAATAAATAACTCGAAAATTACTGCTTCACGAAAAATCACTTTAACATAATCAAATTTAAAGATTTATTTATTTCTTAATGACTAAACAAGTTGGGGAATTAACATAAAAATTGTAATTTTATACATTTCATGTTGCCTCTCTTTAGAGGCATTTCTTTTCTTCTTTTCGAACGTTCTTCTTCTTAAATGAGATCTGTATTTATAATGCTAAATGAGTATTATTTTAATGGCAAATTATTTTATAATAAATCGGATAAAAAAATCATCCAAAATACAAACAGGAATTTTTTGTCTCAATTCAAGGTTTTAAATATTTTTTGATGAAATACCTAAGACGAGTTAAGAAATTTTTATCTGTGTAATATTACATTTCAAATACTCAAGAAATTCTGACAAGCAAGAATAATTATTATCTAAATAAAATAAAAATAAAAATTCCTTATCTGTGGCCAATATTACTATTAGGTAGGTACCTACAATAAAAAAATACTTTTCTTTTGCGGCAACACGCAACGGTTCATATCACACGTTTTAAGCTGTAACAAAGACGGTTCAAAAAACCTAATTCGTAAAGGGCGCAAGCATAATTTGATTCTTGTGACAGCTTTTACTAGAAGCTGGTAAATCCACAACCAATCACAGTGTTTTATATAATCGACGGTGGAAAGTTAAATTAGTTAAAATGATACCAAGTGACATAATAATATGATAATCATGACGCTCGGTATCATTTTCATTTGCACATATTATGTCGCTTAGTAACTTTTTCCTTTCCACCGTCGATTATGTATATTGTCACAACCATTTCTTTAACATCTTACATCATGTTTTTAGGGAAAAGGATATTTCTTACACCAGATATCTGTCTCCCTTGGCTCCAATAAACTGCATTTTACGTATAACTACTTCTATTACTTTCCCGTATCCGCACTCAATGGTGCATAGTTAATGTTTATTTAATTACTTGGTCGTCACCTAAATTAATATTTACTAGTTAAACACCTATTTTTTATTACGTCTTAAACGGTGGATTGGGTTTATCACAATGTAATTAATACCTACGTTTTATTACCTATGTTAACCAATATATCGCTTTTCTATTAATATATTAACGATGAAGTGATGAAAAAAGTATGATCATTATTGTTTTAAGTATAATTGTAATGTAGACATTTCTTTTGTTGGTATTGAAATGTCAAGACGGGCTATAATTTTACAAATTGAAAATTGCTATATTGGTTACAAATAAATGAATTTCTGAAAGTAATTAATATTACTTAAACTAGTTTCCTCATTATCCCGTCAAAAAGTATTTGGCAAACAATTCAATTAACTTGTGTTTTCGGTAACACAAAATGTAATTAATTATTCTGTCCATTTCAGACAATCTACAGAACTGCCAGTGAGACGAGAATGATGTCAAATTATACTCTAATAGTTGCTTTAAATTGCACTGAAATTGGGGAAAATGGTAACAACACTTCGTGTGAAGCAAAAGGATTTCTAGCTATTTCCAAAACAACTGTTTGGTCCTTTAATGCAACGGAAATGGTGTTAAATTTAGATCCTTCAATCTCTAACTCGAGACAAGAATTGTGTCGTGAATCTACAGATGGTATCTCTGCTAAAGTTTCCTCAAGTGTAGTGAATAGAATACGAGTTTATGGAATGAATAGAAGGAGGAATAATATGGGAGATTACTATTTGATTGATGGCCTTGGGCGTGATGTTTGCGATTTGAAAGACGGCGAGATATTTACTATTAATTTTACTTAATATTTTGAGTAGCGCCATTTTTCAAATATGGCTTATGTAAATATACTCAAAGAATTTGAACTCTCAAAATAAAATAAAGGTGATATTATTAAAAGCGTTAAAATTTCTTTATTAAAACACACGAATACCTAATACGAATCAACTATTGTCATAATATGTTTAATTTTCTATGACTCAAAGATTCAATATTTAAAATAAGTTTTTTTTTACTTTATCTATAATGTACGAGATATCTAAAGTACATGGGCAGAGCAGAGCGGGGTCACTTGAGCTGCGGGGTTAACTAAACACCCACACTAGCACTTGCTTACTTGCACCATGCTTGTCTATTTTACGAGGCATCTGGTTCTCGGCGTCCTGGACGTCCACTGTTGACAATTCGCCGGAAGTGTTCATCAGAGCTGCGGGACGTGGACTTGACTTGGGAGGATGCACGAGAGCCGGCCGATCGCTTGTCCTGGAGGCAGTTTGTGGAACCCATATGCTCCACATAGGGAGCGAATATGGTATGATGATGATGACTAGCACTCATGATAGATAGAAACTTATAACGCTGAATGTAGCGGAGAGCGCGAGAAAACCTATTTGCCCTAACTACCATAGTCCGTATTTTTTTCATAGAATTAGTAATTTTTAATCGAATATAACAAAATTTCATAGAATAATTGAATTGTAAAAGGCATTATTTGAAAAAATCGTTGAAGCAAAAAATCTAAATGTAAAGTAGAGAAATTTCGTAAAAACTTTAGGTCACCGCTAAAAGGTTACATCATCTATCATCCTACACAAATATGTATACTGTAAGGGTTGATGCCCAAAAAAGGTTTACGAACACCTGTTTCGTGAAATATAATGTAGGTATAAAAACGATCCCTAAAAATATTTTCTCCCTGTATTTTATAGCATCCATTTAATATTTTATCATTGGAATTTTGTAAAATACGTAAAATGTCATGTGAGATATTATTTTCCTGTTGGTACTTACGAGTAAAAAGCATTAAATATAAAACACTAAGTGGGTAAAGTAAAATAAAATATTGATAAATCAGATATTATTGATATCTCAACAGAGACAGAGAAACTCTGGAAACGAATGTGGGTTATCTAGGCGTTTACAGGGCTTATGACCTGTCATTGGCTGGGTTAAGTGGCCACTTGATGTATTACAACATTCCCCATTCCGCCCATCATCCGACAACCATGTATGACAAATTTTTGAAACTTGTATATTTGTTGAGTTTGTACAGAAGAATCCACATGCGAGTTGTGTTTTCGACAGATTTTTAATATTTGTAATATTTTTTCCCTATAGTGACTGTTGAGAAGATAGATAAGCATTTTTTGGCAATCTAACTTTATTGGTGTAGATCAGCATGGGTATAATCCAGTAATTTGTCTACAAGTATTTGTATTCGTTCAAAATGTTGTTGTATTAATAAATCAATTACGTAGGTGTAACGCAAGTTTATTAGAAACGTCCAACATCTATATAGCTAGGTAATAAACAAAAATTTTGGTTCCGTATGTTTGTGACCGCAAATCTAGGAAAGTAATTACTGGGTTGTATCAACATTTTTACAGAATGTAAAATTTTGCAGGAAAGTGTTTCTATATTAGGTTCTTTTTATTCGAAAGTTTCAACGGAAACGGAAAATTATATCATTATATGCGTTCTATTTGTCATCATTTAAAAGAACTAAATAACAGTTACAACTGTGTACACACAACACCGCCATTTTATCCATTTTAGCCATCGTTACAAACATTTATACAACTAGGAAAAAAAGAAATGAATCGAATTAATCGAATCTGGCAAATGCTGGACTATTTTTATTTACTCCCCTAATAATTAATATCAGACAAAGCCACAGCGAAGCGTGGCCGGGTTCAGCAAGTAATTTATATAATAAATAAAACGAAAAACCATCTACTGTGCAACGGGTAGGAATAACAATAAAGAGGAACTCAAAATAATGATATGAATCTGAGGGTGATCATTACGAAAAAGAGCAATTATAAATAAAATCCTTTATATTGGTGTCGTTTCATAAACTTTATTGATTTTTTTTATAAGATTTTGCGTCGGTGAAATATAAACAAACGGAAAACAGACAATAGTGAAAAGAAATTTAAAAATAAAGAAAAATCTTTGAAGAAACCAATTATTTTTATGAAATTACTCAAATATCGCCCTCCTGATAAAATTTCGTAATAATGTAATTCTTTAATATCTTTTTGATCTAAAAAACCCTTTTTGAAATTGTATTTAGTGAAGGCGTAAAATATTATTATAAGCATTTTTATTCTATCGTTGAATTTATCATAACGTAAACAAAACCCTTTCAGAATAGAACCGCTTTATATAAGTATGGACTTGATACTTTCTCAAAAAAAAATTAGGAACCAAGTTTTGTCTTCAGAAAACAGATTTTACCATAGTTGTATCTCTTTTAAGATCTTCAGAAAAATTCGTTAAATAAACAAATTGAATGACAATAAAAACAAAACCTTAAATAGGCTTCCACGATCTTAGACCTTATTTATTTATTCTAACCAATAAAAATATTTCAAACGTTACTCAATAAGTTAAACTATATTCTCAACAGATGCCACTATAGGGAAAAAAATATTAAAAATATTAAAAATCTGTCGAAAACACAACTCGCAGGTGGATTCTTCTGTACAAACTTAGGATATATGTATACAAGTTTCAAAAATTTGTCATACATGGTTGTCAGATGATGGGCGGAATGGGGAATGTTGTAATACATCAAGTGGCCACTTAACCCAGCCAATGACAGGTCATAAGCCCTGTAAACGCCTAGATAACCCACATTCGTTTCCAGAGCTTCTCTGTCTCTGTTGAGATATCAATAATATCTAGTCTGTATAACTTTATTTTATTTTGTCTGCCTCGTAGCAGCTCGTACTCAGCCTTGTTGGTTAGTTATGTTTTCTTTTCATTTGAAATTTATGTACGTGTTATTGACAGGTGCCTTGGAGAAATCACTAATATATATATGGTAGGTACTTTCTGATTATTATTATGTACATTTTTTCTTTAAAAAAATCTTCACGTACAACGTATATTTTAACGTATATATATTTTAACGTTTTTCAGTAAAAACTTCCTACAATATTGCACCCATTTTTTCCAGTCGTGTATACGACTATACGAGTATAGTGTATGTGGAGATATTTCCCAGCATAAATCCCAGCATTGTGTGTTTCTGCGATGTTTTACTTGAATGATATACAAGTCATTTATTTATGATTTTCCAACAATCTTTATTATTTTAATTTCTAAGAAACTAGGAACTTAAGATTAAAGTATTTGTAAACGTAAAATATGAAGTTACACACATGCAAAATGCCTTTAGTTACGACAATAATAATTATTATCGTAACAAAACACAATTTTAAGATTGAAGAAATCATGGTTCAGTATGCGCGTGGTAAGTGTCTTAATGTAAACTTGTCTACTCGTAGAACAGTAGTATTAGTTGCAAATTAATATGTTTTTATATGTTGATGCGCGGGAACTGGCTGCTAATCGCTTGGCTTGGAGGCAGTTTGTGTAATCCCTATGCTCCACATGGGAGCGGACATGGTTTGATTATGATATTGATGAGCAAACAATAACGCCAAATAATGCTATCTACATACTATAACAAGATTCAACTTTTTCAAATATAAAACGATCAAATCCAACGATTTGTTAAATATCCGGCTTTTAAGTTTTATAGATGTTTTTTCAAAATGTTTCAGAAGTTACGCCAAATGAAAACGTTTTCTGATTTGCTGTCACTAAATAGTTTTATTTTCGCAGCATTTAGTTTCCTTGATGTTATTCACTTCTGTATTACGTTTCTAGAATGAGAAAGTATTTATAATTATTTTGATGAAGACCTTGTAAAATACGAACTAATCAAGAAGTTATATTTACTTAATATTTGGTAATATTTACTTAACATAGCTATAAGAAGGTGGTGGGTAATGGTTACTATAAGTGAGATGGTTTTAATTATATAAAACATATTAAAACTACTTTCCCTATTCCACATCTAAGTATGCATAGGGCACTGCATTGGTACACCAAGTGAAGTGAATCTTGGTAACTTATAACATGAAGGCAAAACAATTTGTCCTACGCTTCAACGCCAGTCCATATGAAGTATTTCAATGTGAACATTCAATATTTTATATTGACCCAGTTGGAAATAGAATCCGCATCCTCGTGCATGGTAGCTAAACCTCCAAAGGTATGTGCAATGTGCATGTTTTTGTGAATAACTCAAAAATAAAGCTACAAAGAACTGAGCAGCGTTAGCAATAAGCGACTAAATAGGTTTACGAAAACGGAATTTTTCCTAAAACCTTAAAAACGCATTCAATAATTAACACTTTACCCCGTAAATTTTTCACACAGGGAAATATACATATAGTATAATAAATATATATAAATATACATTGTTTTCTGTCTCTGTGAAATACATTTATGATTTTCAAAAAATCTTATGCAACATAAAATGTTTCATTTAAGTAATATTATGTGTACGTTTAGAAGTATCGAGTTTATCGATGAAAAATATGTTTTTATTCCGGCTTTCGATAATTTAGCCTCGATTCCGAGAATATTTGCTTTTGATCCAAATATTACACTTTGACTGTATTTATAAAGTACATTTATTCCAGGAATTAGAAGTTTCCAATAAGTATAAGAGCGGGCGTACATTGAGCCGCTGGCGCTGGTGGCGGCCACTAGACGCGATCACAAGCTGCGGACGAGTTTATATATTTTGTATAGCATCGGCGAAAACCGAGCGTTTGAGTGGCCGCGTTCGAGCCACAAGCTGTAGGAGTCACCCGCACTCGCTACTAGTTGTCGCGTTTTGTCGCTCGCATCGTGCGCACACTCGGCCACAGTAGCCGTCTTCTCTCCGCCCGCGTCCCCTTAACACACATACGTCAGCCTTGCTGCAAGCATGCACTTAACGTTCGTCACTCGTCATATTGGTGGATTCCGATGTAGAAGTTATTGTCGCTCGCATCGTGCGCACACTGCGCACAGTAGCCGTCTTCTCTCCGCCCGCGTCCCTTAACCACAGTAGCCGTCTTAACGTTCGTCACTCCATATTGGTGCCCGCGCTCCCCGTTAACACACATACGTCATACCTTGCTGCAAGCATGCACTTAACGTTCGTCACTCGTCATATTGGTGGATTCCGATGTAGAAGTTATTGTCGCTCGCATCGTGCGCACACTCGGCCACAGTAGCCGTCTTCTCTCCGCCCGCGTCCCCTTAACACACATACGTCAGCCTTGCTGCAAGCATGCACTTAACGTTCGTCACTCGTCATATTGGTGGATTCCGATGTAGAAGTTATTGTCGCTCGCATCGTGCGCACACTCGGCCACAGTAGCTGTCTTCTCCTCGCCCGCGTCCCCTTAACACACATACGTCAGCCTTGCTGCAAGCATGCACTTAACGTTCGTCACTCGTCATATTGGTGGATTCCGATGTAGAAGTTATTGTCGCTCGCATCGTGCGCACACTCGGCCACAGTAGCCGTCTTCTCTCCGCCCGCGTCCCTTTAACACACATACGTCAGCCTTGCTGCAAGCATGCACTTAACGTTCGTCACTCGTCATATTGGTGGATTCCGATGTAGAAGTTATTGTCGCTCGCATCGTGCGCACACTCGGCCACAGTAGCTGTCTTCTCCTCGCCCGCGTCCCCCCTTAACACACATACGTCAGCCTTGCTGCAAGCATGCACTTTAACGTTCGTCACTCGTCATATTGGTGGATTCCGATGTAGAAGTTATTGTCGCTCGCATCGTGCGCACACTCGGCCACAGTAGCCGTCTTCTCTCCGCCCGCGTCCCCTTAACACACATACGTCAGCCTTGCTGCAAGCATGCACTTAACGTTCGTCACTCGTCATATTGGTGGATTCCGATGTAGAAGTTATTGTCGCTCGCATCGTGCGCACACTCGGCCACAGTAGCTGTCTTCTCCTCGCCCGCGTCCCCTTAACACACATACGTCAGCCTTGCTGCAAGCATGCACTTAACGTTCGTCACTCGTCATATTGGTGGATTCCGATGTAGAAGTTATTGTCGCTCGCATCGTGCGCACACTCGGCCACAGTAGCCGTCTTCTCTCCGCCCGCGTCCCCTTAACACACATACGTCAGCCTTGCTGCAAGCATGCACTTAACGTTCGTCACTCGTCATATTGGTGGATTCCGATGTAGAAGTTATTGTCGCTCGCTCGCATCGTGCGCACACTCGGCCACAGTAGCTGTCTTCTCATCTCGCCCGCGTCCCCGTCCCCTTAACACACATACGTCAGCCTTGCTGCAAGCATGCACTTAACGTTCGTCACTCGTCATATTGGTGGATTCCGATGTAGAAGTTATTGTCGCTCGCATCGTGCGCACACTCGGCCACA
>JAGVSP010000768.1:0-66225 GCA_022494985.1 Micrasema minimum
ATTTTTATTGAAATGTTTAAAATGATTTTTTTATTTTTTGTATTATTATGTATGTCTGAACTAGGTGGGGAGGGGGTTGTAGCGATACTAGCAACCACCGCGCCCCGCCATAATGCTAACCAGTCAGTCAATAAAGAAGCTTCAACAAGAACACACGCTTATTCATTTGAGATCCCAACAGTATTATTAATTATAATTACGAAGAATTTTCAGATATTAAACATTAAAAATAATTTTAATTGAAAAATAAAAGTTTTTAACATTCCTGTTTAAATAATTCATAGCACACTTTTCAAAGTTTCTTGTTTTACCTTTCCAGGAAACAAAGTTCTAATGAAGTCATAACAAAAATTATCAGGAGTTCATAAGTACTAAGTTCTAAATGTTTGGGAATTATAATATTACTAAGAAAGCAAATGAAATTGTTGATAGTTTGGAAATTAGTTTGGCGGTTAAACTTCAGATGAAGAAATTTTGTATGAATGTCAATGAAATGTCAGTAAAGTAAAGTTTATATACTAAATTTTATTCGTGACCTTCACCCTAAGCACAAATTAGGCACCCTTAGTAAGAAATGAATTTGAAAATTTGTTTAGTAGCGTAAAAAGGGGTGTACAGAAATAGCAGAGTGATTGGAATCAATCGAGAAAAACTAATAAAGCAGTCGCCGGCCATTATAAAAAATATCTTATATTTATAATTTGTAACAAATATGTAATTTTTGCATTAAATTATAAGCATAAAATTAACAATAAGATTCCAAAAAATATATATATTTTGAATCAAACGTTGGACGTCTGTGGTTTTTGTGAGTTTTTAAACTGTAAAATCATGTAGTACTAGCTTTCACAGCATCATATTATGACGAAAAAAATATCTACCAGCTTCTGTACTTTTTTGAAATATTTTCTCTTCCAATTATTGCCAATTGTTTTTCGTTTTGCGATTATATTTGATGCGCCAAATTTTTTCCTTGTTAATAATTTAAAACTATTATTTAATCTTGTAGTAAAAGTAGGTCGGTGTTCCTTTTCGGATGTGAATCCTGGCTCCTCTTAAAAGCTCAGTAAATAGTCGTTTCTGATAAAAGGACAATCAGTTATTTTCCATTTTGTTACATGAAATTAAGAAAAAAAGGTGGAAATGTTGAAATTATTCTAGCCCCATTTTACAGTATTAAACTTTAACCTTCACTCGACTCGGCTCAAAGTTTCTAACGAGCTATTTAATTTCCTAATGTTTGTATTTTACTGCTAAGCTTGTTTGTAATTATAATTTTATGTCCTTCTTAATTCTAACTCCCATAGTAAATGCTAAGTTTTAAATGCAAAGAAGAGGAATACAAGTCATTGGCCATTACGATACGTAAATCTTGCCATAATCATCACATTTTTATTTCACGTATAGCCTTGCCTCAAAGAAACTTATTCTACTGTCTTCTATCCTGACAGGTAGACTCCAATTCTAGCAGTATATGAGAAAACTTGCTTAAGCACACAGCTATTTAATGAAAAATCATATAAATTTAAGCCTAAAGCTTTAGAACTTTAGACGGTTAGATGCCCTGTGGTGGTAGTATAAGGGTTTTTGACCGTAGCGATTCCGGTATGAAGTTCAAACTGCTTTAAGCTTGCATAAAAATAGCATTTACAAATGAAAAATGTGCAAACATCATCAAATTGCTTAGATTTCTGTTAATATTTTGATAAAGTAAAATTTATTACTGATTTGCGACTCCATTTGTATTATATTCGTACGTTTCAAAACTAAATTAAATAAAAACAAATGGGCTTAAAACGTTGTCGCATTTTTCAAATTTCGCGAAACACGTTATTCATAATTCAACGAAAACAAATGTAATATTAAGGAAGATCGCTCGGAAGTCTCCGTAATGTTTTCATAAAGCCCTGATAGAATTTAAAGTGAAGGTAATTTCCTGAAAAAACTTGTTTCCTGAATCACATTACGTTTAAGATCAGCACGAAGATGTTTAGTTTACCGGAAATGCCGGTTTTTTAAATTCGGAATAATGACGTCACCTACATAATTATTTCCTGTGAATGTTTTTAGAAACCTATTTGTAAATTTAATTAAATAAAAAGTTGTGTTCTGAAGTACACAACACACACATGTAAACACACGTGTACGTAACGTAGAGGGCTGTTGATCTTTACTTATTCTTATGTATTGTGTGATATGTACATTTATTATTTTTTGTAAAAAAAACTATATTTATTTGTCATTAATAGGATTTTACCTATTTGATTACATTCCACGATGAATTAAACTACTATTCTGAAATGATAGTTTGTTTTTTGTTGTTATCCCGGGTCTTTTAGGTGAGCGGTGATTTGACTTTGTAAGGAACACAGGGGTGAGGCAACGGATACAGCAACCCTTGGTATCTACTGTCATCCGGCGAAGGCGTTTCGTCTGGCTAGGCCATATACTACGTATGCCTCTCGAGAGCCTTAACCACGCTTGCCTATTTAACAAGGCATCAGGTTCTCGGCGTCCTGGTCGTCCACTGTTGACAATTCGTCGGCAGTTGAGCTGCGGGACGTCGACTTGAATTGGGAGGATGCACGGGAGCTGGCGGCCGATCGCTTGGCCTGGAGGCAGTTTGTGGATTCCATATGCTCCACATAGGGAGCGGATATGGTATGATGATGATGATGATGATGTTATTTGGTATCTTAAATAACAAAATAATATTTATCCAAAACACTGTTGAATATTATTTTAACATCCACAATACATTTTATTTCAACACGATCGTAGCATGACGCTGACGCCGACGTTGGTAGTAGAGATAAACAAAATAACGTAAAGCAACGCTAACCACGAAACCAGAACCTTAAAGCTCACACATTTTATTCTCAGTACGATTGGGATTGGTAAACTGTAAAGGGAGGAAGAGATTTAAGTTGATGATTTCCTGAGGGATGCATTGTACAGAATTGAGCCGACCGAAGCTATTTGCAATACTTCAAGTCAACTAGAATCCTCAGTGTAGAAACCGATAGGGTGATATTACGAACATTGCCACAGCAATTTGTATACCAGAGTTTATTCGAAACCTTTCAAGAAACATACGTACGCTGTTAAAAAATCAAAGCTTTACGTAACGTGCGCGTTTGTTTAGTTTTAGATAAAGGAAATCAGGAAAATTCCCAAATTGTTGCTATGGATCTTAAAATACAACAAGATTTAATTAAGTTTCAATGCCACAAAATGGCGTTTATTTTCAATAAAAAAAATTTAATACAAAAAATAAAAAAGATTCCACTAACCATGTGGTTATCAGTGGATTTCTTTAGTTAGTCTTGCATATAGAATCATCGTAAATAAAAATAAAACAATGAGAAACAAGATTTGATTTTAGCTGTGAAACTTATACAATATAAAGAATAACAATACATACATACATAGGTACATAGGCAATGAGAAGTGAATATTCAAAAGTATCACCTATTTACTATTTGATTAAATAGATGCTCTTTGGTGGCCCTTTTAACAATGCTATCTTACCAATGCTGATTATTTCCCTAGGTAGAGAAATTGAAGATTCTATATTTATTATTGAATATAACCATATATTTATTTAAAACTCAGCTATTGAAATGAGTGGTTTGAGATTGAATGATCCTAAAATTTAACAGAATTTGAGCTTCAAATCTATTTTAATAAAATAATATTGGTCAATTTGTTCCCATCACCCACTCCACCGCGCTTGGAATGAACCTTACCCGTATCAGTATTTAAAAATGCGTAAGTAGCAATGTTTTATTACAATATTCGTTCTTACGAACAAAAAACCCGTTTGCCGGGTACTGCCACTCAGAAACTGGCTTATTGGGGTTTTCTCTCATTATTAATTAAGTGCTATTTGCTGCTTCCGGTGTCATCTTTGTATCAGATGATGTAGAGAACCCTGATCGTCAACTTTAAAGCTATCTGCCGGGTACCAGTAATCAAGTACTATTTTCTGACACCAGGGTCGTCATTGTATCAGATGACGTAAATGTTTTTTTCGACCTCGTTTAGGACGTTTTGCCGGTATTGATCTCACAGGAACTGGCAGACTGCTTGATGTTCTGTTACTGACATGACATGTTTTGTTTTTTGCACAGGAAGCTGCATTTTTGACGTGATAACGTCTAATAAATCGATGAACGCCGGGTGCACACACGAAAAAGCATGACTCTCATTGTCACGTTCCGCCTGAGCTGAGTGTGCAAGCGAGAGCGCGGAACAAGCGATAGAGAGGCACGATCGGCCTAAGCAATCGGTTTGTGACGCATGTGTCCGATGCATCCGAGTAGAAGGGAGACAGCAGCAGCACACAAGCTACAAAGTGAATGTGAAATTAAAGAGTGCAAAAAATGTAAATTTATGGAAAAAATTGAAATCAAATGATAATTCAGTAATAATAATTCAATTCGATTCATAAAAGTATGCTTTTTTTCATCAATATTTTCTTATGACGTTATCACGTAAAATTATCGTCCGTAAACCGACTTTACAGACAACCAAAAGTTTTTTTATACTATCAGCAAATACAATTTTTTTTTTCGCCAATTTGTTTGTGCTATGCATATATTTATTATCGTATCTTTGTATCAAAATTTGATTTTCAAAATTCATTTAATGAAGTAAGAGATATGTCTCCTCTCGTACTAATACTAACACACACAGTATGCATAGGTAGGTATAACAAAACTCATACTTTTAAAATTAATTTAGTTTTGTTAATTTTATTATAATAAATTACTGATAACTGAATGTATTCGTAATAAATAAAATAATATTTTTCTTTTATAACTGCGTAGTGGTAGCCTAGTAGCATAGTGGTAGCGCATTTGGCTACCGTGCATTAGGTCGCAGGTTCGATTCCCGTAGGGGGTTAACATGAAAATATTTATTCACATGTGATTTTCACATGAAACATTATTAGTTCTTTCAATTTGTTCGTAACATTTTTTGTTTTAAAAACTTTCTCTATATTACATTTCCAGTTAAAAATTATAACGAGTTCCTTAAAAAGCTTTTTTGAAGTTAGCACAAACTTTACCTCTAATATTTCTTAATGTAAGAGTACTTAAAAGATTTGGGGCATGTTGCAAAAAGAAATTGAACTAAATTTTGTAGTAGGACTTAATAAATAAAAAGCAATGTTCTCATAAAGTATTTTAATTTCCGTGGTATTATTATTCGACTTAAAATTTCTACTAAAATGTATTTTTCTTGGAAGAGGTAAATTTACTTATTTAACCTTCGTCCTTAACTTACGTAACAAAATATAAACAATTTGTAGAAAAAATATATTTGAAATTTGATAAAGCATTCAGAGGTTTAAAAAAACGATGGTAGATTTAGAATTTTTTTCTTTTTTTTTTTCTTTCTGAGAAATATTTAAATAGTTATTTAAATAGTTATATGCGATATTTGGTTTGTAAATTTAAAGAATATTTCATATGCGATATTTGGACTAAGACGGGCGTTGAAGCGTAAGACTGATGATCTTAATTACTTGGTGTGCTAATTACCAGAACAGTGCTCTAGTGGGTAAATAAATTCATATTAATAAATCATGTATGATACCTTGGACTGGTTCTGAAGCGTAAGACGGATCATCTTACCTTCAAGTAATTAAACAAATGACCAAGATTCACTGCAATTGGTGTACCAATGCAGTGCTTCTTGATCATTTTATTACACGAAGATAGGATGATCAGTCTTACGCTTCAGTACCAGTACAGTTTATTAAATGTGAAACTAATATTTTTCGATTTATCTAAGTGTGAAGTTGTTAGTTGAAAATTATCCCCGCTAATCGTAGTTGGTCATCACATTACCCAGCTCGGGGTGGTTTATTTGGACCGGAAATAGATTTCTGGTGCCCACTTGAACTCCTATTTATTCGGCAGGTGATTGGATCTAGTTATCCGAAATCAATTACTAACCGGAAGTAACATCCCAAAGTTACAGTGTACAGAAATACCACAAAAATTTGGTCTGAAAATATTTTAAACAACTTTTTTATTATGTCTAAATCATGAGAACATACCCACGACGGGCTTTTATAAATTATTATTTACATTACCAAAGAGACATTTTTTTTAAAGTAGGTACAACAAATTCTCGAAATTGGTCATGTGATCATCATCATCATCTCAGCCCGTTGAGGTCCACTGCTGGACATAGGCCTCCCCCTGCCGTCTCCATTCCTCCCGATCCTGCGCCGTCCCCATCCACTGTCTTCTAGCAGACTTCCTGATGTCGTCCACCCATCTCATCGGTGGACGTCATTGAGGCCTCTGGTTCCTCGGTCTCCACACCAGAACGCGTTTCGTCCATCTGTCGCCCGTCATTCTGGCTATGTGACCGGCCCATTTCCACTTCAACCAATCAATTCGCTGCACCACGTCGCAGACCTTGGTCTGGCGTCGGGATCCAATCGTTCTTTTTTCGGTCTCTTAATGTTATTCCAAGCAGAATCCTCTCCATGCTCTCCTGTGCATGTGATAAATCAGAATGATCGGCGTGCATTCATGAAAAGATCTATGGTTATAGAGTAATCAAGGAAAATGTATCGGGACAGAGTGATGTAACGTTCTATCGTCTTGGCTGTCTTGGAATATGATTTTTTTTCTTCGCTATGATCTGAAATTGGTCACAAAACCATGAGCAGATGTCATGAAAGTTTAATTTGAAGTAGGACGAACTACCCAGTGGCAATCTTCCTTCAAGTGGGAATCCGGTAGTCCTCTACCTCTAAAATTCAAGATACTGAAACTTCACAGTCTTGAATATTCACTGGCGTGGAGTAGGCTGCCGGCCATACTATATATGAATCACTAATTGCAGAGAGGGCACATCAGCACTTTTAAAAATTTTACAGTGGAGCAAAAAAACTTAATAACTTCAATATTTCAATTACAAAAAATCTTTAAAAAAACATAGTTTGCTTTTAAATAATAAAATATTGCAATATGCGTAGCAATATGAATTATGATTCAGACATGGAGTTATATATTTTTTTAATTTAATTAAATGTGCCTTTTCTGCAATTAATTGTTTTTTGAATACCATTTGGAAATTTGAAAGGGAAAAATGGAAATATATTTAATGAAATTATTAATAAAACATTTTTTTTTGTTTTTCAGATACTATTTATTTTTATAAACTTGTCCAAATCAACATTAGAGATCAACTCTTTCTGCCCTAGCCGATACATTTTCTGTTGGCCATGCATAAATCTGATCCCAAAACGGAAAAGCTGCTTAATTTATAATTTGATGCTTTAAACCTTAAACAAACATGGTTAGAGCAGTCCGAGATGTGCCGTTTTTACTCAGAAGGTGTATTTACATACAAAGATTAAAATCCCATCAAAAAGTGGAAATCGCAAAAAGGTGCAGATGTGCCCTTTCTGCAATTAGTGATTAATATGTGATTGCTGTAAACCACACAAAATTTTTGTATTTCCTCTTTCACTGGAAGCATTTGTAGGTACTCGTGCACTTCAGTATTCCTGGTAAACCAAGGAATAGAATATAGATTTTTATAATCATTTACAGGGCCGATGGCCTGTCATTGACCGGG
This sequence comes from Micrasema minimum, assembly GCA_022494985.1. Taxonomy (NCBI): domain Eukaryota; kingdom Metazoa; phylum Arthropoda; class Insecta; order Trichoptera; family Brachycentridae; genus Micrasema; species Micrasema minimum. Next base: position 7,609 of record JAGVSP010000768.1, read on the forward strand.
TTAAGCGATCACTTTACACACAGTGATATTCATCATTTACCACACAAATTTTAGCAAGACCCGTTGAATAACCCGCACTAAATTTCTACTATCTACCTGGTGTTTGCATCTGTACCACATTTCGCACATAAATACGTGTAAAGCTTTTGACCTAAAAAAACTCTCGGCATTTCTTTCGTGGCAGCCTGTAGCCAGGATCGTTAAGGATAACTCATCCTGGGTATCCCAGACGCCATACGTGCAAGATATATGGTTTCCATATTCGTAATGGAATCTCATTAAACCTACTAACATCGTGTGGTTCTTTCCAATTTAAAAAAATGATTGTTAAATTACAATATCAAGGAAATTTTTTTAAAATTTTTACGATGTCATATAAATTTTCTAGCGCGGTTTGAAATAGCGCTTTTTCAAATCGCTCGCAAAATCCTCCATTTAGCGCGCATGCTGTGTGACGTCACAGCAATATAGGCGCTCACTACTGAATGAATTTCACGCCTTTCACGGTGGACGGGAATGACGTCATTAGCCAATAACGGGCGTTAAAAATCATTCGTATTTCCGTGTTTTTAAAACGTAAATTTATAAATAAAAACAAAATTTTTGATCATTGTGTTTTTATATCGTTGGAATTGTAAAAATATACTTTAAATATTTATATAGCGTTTTTCAAGGTATAACTTTCATGCATTTTTCTGGATAAAAATACCATGTAGCTTAAAAAAAAATCTGGAACAAGCGTTTGTGTCAGTCAAATTATTAACTTAACATGCGGTTCGAACACCTACAAATTTCTCTAAAAATGGAAGATACAAATAACCATGTCAAAGCTGGCGGGCGACAAACGTCACGATCACAATTGCCAATGGTTTGTGTACAAAATCCAAATTATTTACTTTGGAACCCTTATCGCACGCATGCCTTCCCGAACACAAAACATACAATTTTCTCTACAAATGGAAGCTCTAAAATACATTAATTGTGATTGTGTCCATTACAGCACTGGTACTGATGCGTATGTCTGATTATTTTATCTTCCTGTAATAAAATAATCAAGAATCACTGGTGTATGGACCATTTGGTGCGGATAAGGGAAAGCAAGAAGTGTCCATTAGCTCTGAAAATGAAATGCTGGTGGTGTCTTAATCAAAAATTATTGAAAATAATGCTGTATTTCTTAGCTCTGAAAATTATGTACAGCTAGCTGATTGTGTATTTTAGGCTCTGAAAATAAAATATTGCTGACTATTTTAGCTTTGAAATAAAATATTGCTAACTGTGTTATTTCACTAGGAAAATGAAATTCTGCTGATTGTATAATTTAGCTCGAAGGTATAATGACGCTGATCGAATTTTAAGTTCTGTAAAAGAAGTAATGATAGCGGTATTTCAACTCTGAAAATTATATAGTGTATTTTTAGCACTAAAAACAATATAATATTGAGTGTTTGATGAATTTGGAGTTAAATGCATATTTTTAATTACTGCAGGAATGATCAAATTTTTAATGTTTGGTTCTAGAAATATCAAATACCCAAGTGTCTCAAATAATAAATTCAACCATTTTGACATTCCTCAAAGGCCTCACCAGTAAACTCAAATGACCAATTACAATTCTAATCCACTGAGCGAAATTCTCCCAAGATATACTCCCGCCTCCCCCCCCGTTCCCCTTCGCGACCTGCTTTAGAAGATTCGACAAATTCTGGGCACGGATTAAACTTTTAAATTCCTACATAATCTCGTTAATAAAACCCACCGATCACGATTAAAGTCCTTGCCAAATAAATCAAAAGTTTACTACGGTAACTTTTCTTTCATTGCGATTATAAAATCCCCAGAGCGTAAATAATAGAAGTTTGTTCTACCAGCTCTGTGGACAAGCATCAATCAGAAGATATTATTGTTCATGAGGTATTATTCAAGTTATTATCCCGGCTCAGCTCGAATTAATAAGTAAAACTGTTGAGATTTGCATTATGAGTTTGCGCTTCTGAAGTATGTCTATATCATTGTACAAGCTTTTGATTTATTATAAATCATGAATATAAATTTTTCTAGTATATGTCTCTGAAATACATACGTAGTTCTACTACTTCTTTCCCGTTCCGCACGCAAAAGTTCAGTGTACTGCATCGGTACACAAACAGCAGTTTGTCTTGAACATATTATATGAATGCAAGTTGATCAGCCTTACGCCTAAGAGCCAGTCCAAGGATCACATAATATTTTTATTATGTATTTTTTTATTTTTTACAACATCCAGGATGTGTTTTAAAACACACGAACCACGATGTTTAAACCACAACGTAACAAACATCCAGGCTTAAGAGCAAAAAAAATGTGCTAAACCATAATTGGGCCAAATTTACCAGTTTTTACAAAAATAATTTTCATAATTCATGTATTATATTTATTTTATTCATAGTGGTTTGGCCATCATTGATACTCTCTGGTATAGGTAGTTTGAATTCCTCCCAAAATGTATTGCCTACCTTCTACCCATTCCATTCCGTTTTCGTCACCTGTTTTCCAACTATAAAATTCAGTCTCCTCGAATATTCGCTCAGCGCGGCAGCAACATTGACCTCGCAACATCCGTCCTTCTCGTGAACCTGATCTTCCTTCGTTTCTATCCATCAAAATACCCACGTGATACTCGCCATCCATCTCCAAGCTTCCCAGATTCCAACTCCCGAAAACCCCTCGACCAAAAGTGAGTAAAGTGTGCTGTGCCCCTCGTTTGTGTCCCGCCGCGCCAGTTCGACGTGGTGTTCCAGGGTATTTCAGGATACTTCGCCCTTCCTGGTGGTCCCTTCAGCTTCATATCCCGCCCTTGTTGAGTCCAGCTCTGGTAAGTCCTTCTTCCATTTTCCGATCCCTCGTTCGGACGAAGTTACCAGAGAGTCTCATCGTGGCGGATCCACATAGGAAAGCCAATAGATGAAGAATTTTATTTTTTAATATTAAAAAAAAGATTATAAAAAGTATTAGGTTGAAAGATTTTGTTTCTTCATAATTATGTCATATTGAAAAAAGGCATTTAAATAACTTAAAAATACTATCCATCATTATTGCAGAAGAAAAGTTTTTTTATCGGTATCTTGACGTTTATTCAATTAGAAATGATTAATTATTCCGAGAAATAACTTCCCAGAACTTTACAATGACAGTCTGTTTTTGAGGCAAAGTTTTGAAATTGAAAAAAAATATGTGTCACTTTAAAATTTAAAGATTGCTTGAATTTCAGTTGAGTTCACTATTTTCGAAAGCAAAAGTAACTTTTTGATTACGTCATAATAGCTGCAATTTTTTAATTCAAATTAGTGACCTCAAACTCGGTAAACCAATTTCATAAAAGTAATTAATTTATAATGTTTTTTTTACAGTTCATACAAATTGTTTTAAAATATTTATACCTCTTTTGTCTCGATCTAATATTTTTATTCAAGGTTTTGAATCTCTTTCGATTTTCTTCAGCGGTTTGTTTTTTTTCTAGTTACGTGATCTAAATACGATATTATTTTAAAAGCTTTTGGGGATAAATTACTCGAGAGCAATCTTGTCTTTGTAGGCATGTAAACTTAACCTCTATAGCGTATCTGATATTATCTATGGTTCTTTTTTGGACTAAAAATTTTGTGTGATCTTTTACATTAATATTTTTACTGTTTACACTATTGAAAAAAATATAACAGTCGAATTAAATTCTATTTTCTTATTTTTAATGTGTAAAAAACTGGCAATATTTTACTTCCCATTAAATTAAATAACCTCCAATCAAAATACTTTTTTATTTTTGAAAAATTAAATATACATTTAGAATAAAGTTGACATACAATACATCTAAGGCATTTTTTCATAATGCCAAATATAAATCGAAAATTAAAACACTCAATAAATGGCTTGCTTATTTTCTTCTCAGATCAGTTAATAAAGTTTGGGTGCCATAATGAAGCTATTGTATCTTATATTACCTACTTTTCAAAATCAACCAAAATATTGTAGAAATAAATGAATAGTTCTACGAGTATGAATATGCAGAGTGAACTGTAAATTACTATTAAAACACATTTAGCTTACAAACGTAAATTATAGTTTTTTACAATGCAAATGTACATGTCTGTATAAATGTGAATGTGCTACAATATTTGATCTAAAGTCTCTGGCTGTACCTGGCTTGTAGGAAATATATCAGGCTTCCTGAGAGTATAAAAGGATCTAATAATGTGGTGACAGCCTTAAGCAGTATTACCGCAGGCAGTATGTGGAAAGTGATAACTAGCATATTGGTATATATTATTGAAAAAAAAAATTGTATAGCCATCAATTCATTCCATTCCATATTTACTCCCCATGTAGAACAGAGGGATGCGTGCCTGAAGAAGACTCGAGAGTATTGGCCGGTGACGTTTAACTTCCACATGCTTCACACAGGATTCACTGCACCGGTGGACCAGCGCTGTGCCCTATGCACCATTAGTAGCCGAAAATTAATACAACAAATATTTCCGATTACAACAGAGTGAATTGCATCAAGTTTGCTCTATTTTCTTGACCCTTAAATACCCATGCGGACTTATGTTGACGTACGTGTTAGTTCTCACCCTTAAAATAAACCCTTGAAATTAGTGACTTTAACCCTTGGCTCAATGCTTTTCTGTGGCCATTAAAGAGCAGCGCGTTGACGATTTATGCCCCAGAAACTGGGGCCATATTACTCGGGCGAAACAAATAGCCCCAGAGACCGATAAATAAAATTAATGTGCCAGAACATACAAAGTGTGGTATCGTCTACTTCTTATTTCTATTGGAAACATCCGATCATACTTCAGTTGTGCCTATTGCGTTGTAAGCAAAACCTCATATTTGTAATCCTTTGATATGTTTATTACGTGAAAAAACTAAAAACGAAATTGACCGGCGTTCGTCGCTTGAGAGAATGTGCTGTCACGTGACTCGCGGCCGCTTCTCCATGCAATCGTGGTCCTTGGTTTTTTTTATATAAAAAAAGTGAAAAAAATCATAACTCTAGTGTCTAGTGCTACATTCCAAAGATAAAATTAAGGACTACAATTGAATAAAGAAACCACCGTGATCACGTGACATCGCCTCGTATTAAAGGCTTCTTAAGCCCGCTATATACGGGACAGTTTTTCTGCGCAGTTCTCTATGCCGTCTGAAAACGGTCCCGTATACAACGAAAACTGTTTAAAAAAACTGCGTGCTTATGTCAGATTTAAGCTGACATGACAGTTAATGTTTTTTATGTAAACGTTTAAGTAGTCATTGGTTTATTGTATGCTTTTAAATACGTAAAAAAAAACAATAACATATTTACATTATTAGCTAAATATACAATTTCCTGAGAGCAAACATACGATAGTAACTTACAATCGCATTTCAAAAATACACATATTTAGCGTGTCTTTTGACAGAAGTTTAACAGACTGCACAGTTTTCTGAACAAGAAACTGTCCCGTATACAGCGGGCATTATGATAAATTCATTATCCAAAAATTTGACGATGCAAACACGCTTCTTGGAAATATATAAAAAGTGGGAAAAAAACAGTACCACATTCCAAAGATAAAATTAAGGACTACAATTGAATAAAGAAACCACCGCGATCACGTGACATCGCCTCGTATTAAAGGCTTCTTAGCCAATACTTAATGATAGACTCAAGACAAAGAGGATCTGGGTTCGATTATCCGCGAAATCAGAAAAATCAAAAGCAAACTGGCATTTTGGTCATCACGCAATATGTATACTTTGTCCGACTCGTGGTGTAGTATATAGCGCGTTGGGATACCGTAGATACGTAAGGTAACGGGTTCGATTCGCGGCAGAGTCAATATGAAACATTTAATTTATTTAAAAGAAATATAAGTATAAATCTATGTTTTGCCTCTATCGACCGCTTAACACAAGTCCTTCACACTCAGGATACAATAGTCGGGGAAGATTCTCAGGATATTTGCGTAAGATTTGTTGAAATGTTTGCACAATTTGTGTATTCGACTGTCTATACGAACACGAGAATGTCGAGTCATTGTCTCTTGAGTAGTACGTGACGGAAATGCTGCAGCGACTCAGATCTTAAGTGTCTATGTACGTGTTCGAAACTAGTATATTGAGAGTGAATGCAAGCAAAGGGAAATATAGAGAAAGAAATCTGTGAATGTTCATTTTATTGTTAAAGAAAGAACACTTGGTTCGTAAATAATTTGGCAATCTCGCTCCTACTGGTCATAAGTTTTTTTCAATGAAAATCAGCAAGAAAAGTATTAATAATTTACTTATAGCAGAATACTTAGAAATCACGCTTAAGTTATATACTTTTTAAACACATAGGTGTATTATTTTACATACAATTTAAGTGGCATGTGATATGCCATTAATTCTCAAGTTAAATAACAAAATTCGTAACGAATAACTAAAACGTGTTATGTAATGTCAAAAAATATTTGAAAATCACTCTCACTAACTAACTAACTAACCATCACTCCATTTCCCCGAAGGGGTAGGCAGAGAGGATAGAACGCCACACCACTCTGTCTTGGCATACTTCTCTTGCTTCTTCCACATTCATACATCTTCTCATGCACGCACGTCGATTATTCCGACTTCTTACATGCCCACTTTCAAGCACTTGTTTTACTTAAAATCACTCTAAAACGGAAAATACGCTCAAAAGTACTCAACGAAAGTTTTCTAAAAAAATCTATCATTTGACGCATTTTGTTCATATTAAGCTGCCTTAAAACCATTTTTTTGGGCAGGTACCACAATATACAATTCTTAGCCTGTGGCTCTATTATTATTTTTTTTTGCGTGACTATCGCGGAGTTAGTCTTTGAACTAAAATCGAGTTTCTTCTATGAAAAATTACATAATTTGATACGATTTGGCACTATTTGTACAGGCAGTGGATAATTAAAAATATTGCAAAGAAAACTCTGTAGTTTTTTTTTGTTTTTTGTGAAAGAATTCAATAACCACAAAACGTGATAAACGTGGCAAGCTACGAGATAACCAAAAAACATAGAAGCACTAATACACACAGTAAAAATAAAGAGTAAAATATATCCCCAAAACAACATTTTACTACGTTATTGTGTCATAATACAGCTTTCACCGATGTATATAAGATAAATATAATCCTTATACCATACTTCAATGAAAGTTCCACCCTTTTCCTAGACTGTTTTAAAGACTGTTGAGTCTTCTTTCATTCCAGCACAGCTCTATCGATTTTTTCAACAAGCTAAACCGCGATTTTAAGATTGTCAGTGTGATAAAAATTCGGATGAATTTACGCGATGTACGCGAACAAATACTTTCATCGCCCCTTCCACTGTCTCGGCTTATGTAAATACCATACTCTACTGCTCTTAGTTATTTTGTATACATCAAAAAACATAAGTGGGGTATTAGGTTACTGGATACCGAGACCCATCTTAATTTGGGCCGCCAAGTTTATGTAACACAGACACTCGGTCACAGACAGTCTGACATACAAAACTTAGACAGTTAATAGACAAAGACATGAATATAACTGGCAACAAAAATAACCGTCATGTAATTTACGCATAGGGGATAAAAATAAATCTTTAAAAGAGATAATGTTTTAGTCGTACTGAAAGAAATACTAGTTAATTTAAATAAACAAATAAAAATTCATCGTATATAATAGCCGTTTCGTTTGAAAATGTATGAGTATCAACGTACATTTGAAATTTCAATTTCAATGTATGTTGTAGTCTAGTGGTAGATTCGGAGACTCTGGTTCGAATTCCACTCCGGCGTAACTTGTTTCCTGCTTTCTGTTATTTCCGACTATTTGAAAGCAGCACTAAAATCGAAATATTTGAGTAATAATATTATTACCACAACTTTTTTACATTTACACAAATTTTTATTTTTTATTTATTTATTTGGGATTTTTACAGCTATAACAATGCAATATACCTACAATAACAAGTAATAAATCTGCAGTCAATTACAAAAATCCACTGATAGTGTTATTCTTTTTATGATAATTAGTGATGAATGAAAGTAATGTTTGTGGCTAGGGTGAGTGTGAGTGTGGGTGAGGGTGTGTGTATCTGTGAGTCATACATAAAAATATGGAAAGAAGGAAAGGGAGGCAGGAGAGGCTTTGAGAAAGAAAACAACAAATGAAGAAGATTGTCTATTGTTGATTGAACAGTTGTACCTATATTGAAAAATGCTTAACAATCTTCTCAACAGATGTCACTAGAGAGAAAAAATGTTCAAAACTGTCGATAAACCAACTCAAATGTGGATACTTCCATGCAAACTCGATATATATAGTAGTTTCAATTTTTTTTCATAAATGGTTGTCAGATGATGGGCGGAATAGGGAATGTTGTAGTACATCAAGTGGCCACTTAACCCAGCCAATGACAGGTCATAAGCCTTGTAAACGCCTAGATAACCCACATTCGTTTCCAGAGTTTCTCTGTCTCAAAAAATCAAGTTCAGATTCAAGTCATATTACACATTCGGCCTCAAATATGATATAGATTATCTAGTTTTTGGGTTGCTGCAAGCTATTTTTATTTCCTAAAACTAACCCTCGTTAATTACGCTACAAAGGTTTTTTTGTTAATTATACTACTCAAATTACAAAAGTTGAAATTGATATTCCTGAAAGAGCTCATGAGATCAAATAGAAATTAAGAAAGTCTCTTTAACCCTTTTCATCTCCTTTACACAAAGTCTCGATTGTTCTACGTGATGAAGGAATGAAAAACAGGGTTGGTTTGTTAGATAAAGATACCTGCATGTATTATTATTCTGTCACACATTTTACATTTAACATTTCAGTGAAAGGTATACATGGCACACATTATACGAATAATGTGTTTGAACGTGTACAGCCCCTCACGATTTTCACATTCATTTTATTTATTTTCTCATTTTTATGCCCTGGAGAGTTGTCAAAAGATAACACGCTTTAATTCAAAGTATACATCCATTTTTCGTAATGTCGATTTGTGAGTCTATTTGTATCTGATTAATGTTTTAAGGTGTTCAGAAAAAAAAACTTACGAAATATTACTGTCTTTTGTAAATAAATTTAATTGACAAGAATGTCGTACCGGTTGGGCGTTGTTAAGCGTATTTCTGACCTTTCTCTTGATGTATATATAGGTAGAACAAATAACTTCATGTTTCTACCAACCGAAACTGATCAAAAGCATTTTGAAAAAGTTGATGCCGCCCTTCAATTAATAAATGCATTTGTAGTGTCTAGTGTCGATTATTGTAACATACTCGTACATCACTACTCAAAAAACTGCACCGGCTGCGCTTTCCGCAAAGAGTGCAATACAAACTATGTTGGTTAATATACAAAGCAATGCATGATGTCACTCCAGAGTATTTAAAGGAGATTTGCATTCCAGAGAACTTGCTGAAAATCGTCTCACACTTCGATCAGCTACATCAACAGCTATAGGCAGGGTTTTAATACCAGTCCGCAATTACCGCACAAAATTGAAAGGAGGATTTATAATTTTAATAATTTATACTTCAAATAACAACCATTAATTATATCAAAATAAAATTTTCGAAATATTCCCAGAATTATTGTATTTGAGTATTTTCATCCAACTCCCATTTATTAATTCATTTATCTTATTTGTAGAATCCATTTAAGCATGGGATATGGGTACATATTTTTTTTGGAAATATTGGTATTTAAATGATTAAAAAAATCATTAAAATTTGCTGAAAATTAAATCGCCCTGAAATAGAATCGTGTCTTGTTTATATTATTAATTCTATTCCGTCTGGTATATTGGGCACTTTTCTCCACTCAAGTCCCCTCCTACTGTTCATTAAGTCATCGAATTAATTCCAGACACAACGAGTTCAGGACCGGGAATAAAATACTCTGAAGATCAAACGGGATACGTAATAACAGTCTCTTTCATGTTAGCTCCTTATTACGCCTTATATATGGAAAATATATTTCAAAGACTAAGGATCGGTTTTTAAAACGCTGCAGGGTAATAAGAAAACATGGTTATGTGTAATAAATGTAATTTTTATGTAAATATAATCATTTTGGGAATATAATCTTATTAAAAAAAGATACCAATATTGCCAAGATAATTTTGTAACATTTGATGGATTCTACGTAATTTGATTTTTTTTGTTTGTTATTTGTTATTAAATTCGAAGCAGCATTAAATAAAATTTATTATTAAATTCGAAGCAGGAAATTATGGATCATTAATAAAATTATGCCTCCCGAGAGCATTAACTATGCTTGCCTATTTTACAAGGCATCAGGTTCTCGGCGTCCTGGTCGTTCGCTGTTGACAATTCGTCGGCAGTTTGCGTCAGAGCTGCGGGACGTGGACTTGACTTGGGAGGATGTACGGGAGCTGGCGGCCGATCGCTTGGCCTGGAGGCAGTTTGTAGAGTCCATATGCTCCACATAAGGAGCGGACATGGTATGATAATGATTTACATGTAAATTTTAGTAATGTTAATAATAGAGTGGTAAACCAACATTTATTTTACGACGTAATAAAAGTTGTAATTTTATTAAACCATTGCTTTAAAATAAAATTAAAACGCGGTTTTTTATTTTTGTTTATTCATTTAATCATCTGCTCCAGTTAAATATATCATTTTGAAAATAGTACTTATAGAACATAACCATCTGATTTTAATATTTTATAATTACCAGGAAAAACAATAGTTCAAATACATGAAAAAGCAGAATACAAAAAAAAACAGTGAAAAATCTTTAATATTTTACCAAAAAAGAATCTGCTTTAACTCTCTTTTGTTATAAAGCACGCTCAAATATGAAAATGCTCTTAAAAGTGAGAAATAAATATCCTAGATTCCTTGAATTTTAATATTCATTCCGCTTATAGAAATATTCATTATATATTTTACCCAATACCCAATTCATAGTTTTGACTGCCTCTCCCGCCAAAGGACGTAACCCACTTCATAAATATATTCACGTCTCAGTGTGATACCCTTAAATTCATTTCCACGGCCTGATTCCAAATTCCGATCACTTCACACTTTTTGTCAACCCACGATGCGAAAATCCAATATTTTTTGACATTTAGCGCCGCCACGAAAGATTTTTTGGTAGGAAGGAAATATTATCGGAGTATCCAGCCGGAACAGTGACAAATAAATGTTTTTTCTGGATATGGGCATATAATCTGACGCAGTTTTACATCAGTTTTACTTACGTATGGTAGTGTAGCGTGGTGTTGGAAAAAAAAGGATGAAAGTGTCTACTTTGAATGCTGTTGAAATGCGATCTCTCAGGCGAATTTGTGGTAAGACTATGTATGATAGGTGTACAAATGTCAAAATTAGAGCAGAGTGCAAGGCTGAGATAAGCATTATCGACAAAATTAAGAAAGGGCTTTTACGATGGTTTGGTCATGTGGGGCGAATGAGTGATGAAAGAACGGCTAAAAGAAGCTAAATGCTAGTGTGCCTGGATGTAGAAGCCGCGGAAGGTCGAGAAAGACATGGCATGACCAAGTACGTCAATTACTTAAAAGTGGACATGTGAAAAGTCGGAATAATCGGCGTATGTGCATGAGAAGATGAATGTAAAGGAAGTCTGTCGGGACAGAGTGGTATGGCGTTCTATCCTCTCTGCCTATGGGATATCTGCCTCGGGAAATGGCGGCGTGATGGTTAGTTTGTTAGTTAGTTAGTTTTACAATATGTATCTATATGCTATACGGTGGAGGTGTTTGCTTTCATGCTTAAACGCCTAAAGTATTAATTTAAAAATAAAAAATAAATGTAAAATAAGACCAAATTACCACTGAGATAGATTTATGCATATTATACCCATAGAATGCTCGCTTGTTGAGTTTTGAGAAAAGGTTTCTGAGAAGAATTCTAGGCATTAGGTAGTTAGACTTCATAATCAACGCTGAAGTTAGGGAACGGACGCAGCAACCTCCAATAACTGGAGTCGTGAAGATGCGGCGTTGGACCTGGCTTGGGCATGTACTCTGGATGCCTCGGGAGAGCCTGAACCCGAGCTGCCTCTTATTTACGCCTGCGGATCCCGCCGTCCTGGCAGACCGCCGTTGACCATCCTACGGATGTATTCGGCGGAGCTGATGGATACGGGGCTGACGTGGGAGGAGGCGAGAGAGCTGGCTGGTGACAGGGTCTCCTGGAGGGATCTAGCGATGTCCACATGCTCCACATAGGAGAAAACGTGACGAAAGAAGAAGAAAATACCTACTAGACGTTTTTTTAATATATGTAACATCATCATCATCATCATACCATATCCGATGGAGCATATGGGAGGATGCGCGGGGACCGGCGGCCGTTGCTTATCTTAGAGGCAAATTGTGAAATTCCATATGCTCCACACAGGGAGCAGATATGCATTGGTGATAACGATAGTGATTTTATTTTTGTTCAATTTTTATACGATTTATTATTATGTTACACAATACTTGATGGGTTTTTATGTTACAAATAATAAAAAATAGCTTTAAAGTTAAACTTGTTACACTTCAACCTAAAACTTATTTATTTGATCAAAAGTGCTGAAATCCTGTGAAAGGGTGGATAAATAAAAGTATACTAAGCCTTAAATTATTTCATATAAATCTAATGACTAAAATAATTAAAAGAGAATTTTTAAAAATTAAATTGGCGTATATTAATTAAAATAAACTAAACAATGTAATTAATTTATTATAGATAGTAATTTCAGCGGCATAATTTTAAATTGTACAGAAAAGCTTTTTATTTTTGTACGTATAAATTATTCACAAATGCGAAACATTTGACATGGGTCTAAACTAGAGTACTAACGTCGTCCATTTTGTGTCCAAACTGTCATATATAGCCCTTCTACACAACAAAATGGCTGCCCTAATATTTTGGATAATTCGTGACGAGAGATATTTTAAAATACAAACATTTCAGTTTTTTGCAATTTTTAAGAATTGTAGGACGTGGACCTGCGGGAAAAAGAGATTGATCGCGCAGCTTTAAGGAAGTTTGCTATGTATAATATATATTGTGTATGCTCTACATATTATTCAGATATATATATAAGTAAAGCCGTAATGATAAAGTCTACTTATAATTTGACATCTCTACAGAGACGAGATGTTTGGAAGGAAAATATGGATATCTAGGCGTTTTACAGGGCTTATGACCTGTCATTGGCTGGGGTTAAGTAGCCACTTGATGTATTACAACATTCCCCATTTCACCTAGTATTTGATATCCATATATCTGCCAATATACAGTAAAATGGCGCGACGCTTCACATGTGAACACTCTCTCGAACGAAAGGTCATAAGCCCTGTAAACGCCTAGATACCTATCCATATTCCCTTCCAAACTTCTCGTCTCTGTTGAGATGTCAAATTGTAATTTTTAGCCCGTAATGGGTGAAATCCAGTTTTTGTCTACAAGTATTTGGACACACTCAAAATGTTGTTTAAGTCTACTGGATCCGCCACGATGAGACTCTCTGGTAACTTCGTCCGAACGAGGATCGGAAAATGGAAGAGGACTTACCAGAGCTGGACTCAACAAGGGCGGGATATGAAGCTGAAGGACCACCAGGAAGGGCGAAGTATCCTGGAATACCCTGGAACACCACGTCGAACTGGCGCGGCGGGACACAAACGAGGGGCACAGCACACTTTACTCACTTTTGGTCGAGGGTTTTCGAGAGTTGGAATCTGGGAAGCTTGGAGATGGATGGCGAGTATCACGAGGGTATTTGGCGGATAGAACGAAGGAAGATCAGGTTCACGAGAAGGACGGATGTTGCGAGGTCAATGTTGCTGCGCTGAGCGAATATTCGAGACTGAATTTTAGTTGGAAAACAGGTGACAAAAACGGAATGGAATGGGTGAAGGTAGGCAATACATTTTGGGAAGAATTCGAATTACCTATACTAGAGAGTATCAATGATGGCCAAACCATCTACTTATGTTTATTATTGATCTTAAATGCCATTTTTTAGGGCTACATAAACCTGTTAATTCGGCTTGTAATCAAAAATAAAATAAAACGAATTTTTGAATAAATAAAATAAAACCCGTTTTCCACAGCTGCAAAGACAACGCTAACATTGATAAAGCTTAAATTTGTCCCAATAATACATAATCGTTAGGCCTAGAGCGCACTACGATAATTTTCCCGCGCGGGTGAACTCCCGCTTGAGGGAAATTGTCCCGATCGTACTACGGGCAAAAAATCGCCATTTACGTCAGTCATCAGTCGAATATGGATCTCGGGAAAACAGGTTGTGTGTGTGCATCAATTTCACAAAGCATAATTAGCAATGACAAAAAGCACAAAAATACCGATTTCGGACAAACATAATGAACACCTGGGATAGCTCGGATAACAATGGCCCGCTGCGATAGTTAGCCTGCAGTGCGCGCACCCCGGTACTAGTTCATAATATATAATATGTTATATTTTTGTTTGGGGGAATCGCTTCTAAAATGTAGCAAGTTACGATTTTTGGCCCACCGCGATTGTTTCCCCGCTAGTGCGCGCGCTCCTATCTAAACCAATGTTCTTGTTGGTAAACTATCGCACGGGCAAAAATTCGCAAAAATCGCGCAGTGCGCGCCAGGCCTTCGTTATAATGTAGTGAAATGTAATGAAAATTTTCTGGGATATCCGTCCCTGATATCCATCCGCCTAGGTTCCCGACCCGTTCTACGTAAAATAACTTCCCGATCTTGGTTTTGCAAAACGAGCTCTGTTTTTTTTTAAAATTATTTATTTTAATTTACAATGTACTTAATGTAATAACTGATTTATTGATTTAATGTTGCGTTTACATCGCAATATCTCATCATGTTTCACAGTATATATACAAATATACATACGAGTTATGATAATTAGCAGATATGGATATCAAATACTAGGTGAAACGGGGAATGTAATACATCAAGCCCTGTAAATGCCTAGATTTCCATATTCCCTTCCAAACTTCTCGTTTCTGTTGAAATCTCACAGTAATGTTTTGTTTCATTTACGTTTACGAGAAATTACGATTTAAATTTATGTGGTTTTTTTTCTTCATTAAAACGCTTTTTACAGATACGGAAGCACCTATTTTTAGGAACCCGTGTCATGAATTAAGTAAGTTTTGAATAACCATTTACTTACACAATTTATTTTCAACGTGATTATAAACGGAGACAATAATTTTTGGGATTTTTTGTTTTTTTTAATTACTTCTTAATATGCTGGCAATCTGAACGGAATATATATATTTATTTATTTTACGTATTGAAGTTTGTAGACCCAACTCAATTTCAATGATAAAAGTCACATTTGCTGCTCACATGAAGGCTGAAGTCCTCGAGCAGATTTATAGTAAGATGAATATCAATCCTTTATTATGGCAAAGGTCGCAAAATATCAAAGATAAGATAGCTCTTACGTCGCAATGGTTATTTGGGCAAGTAATTCTTAATACTGAAATAATTATTTAGGTATTTACATATTATGTTTATAGTAATAAGCATATTAATATTTCATATGTGATAACTTGGTAAAACCCATGTCATGTGTAACAGCTCGTGTCAAGATGCCCAGATCCCCCTGGCTTTGTCGGGACAAGTCATCGAAAGGGTCGAGAGCTTCAAATACTTGGGAGCGTACATGACAGAAAACGGCAGAGTTCAGAAAGAACTAGGAGTGCGGCTTGGAGTAGCGGGCGCCGCATTCAACAGTATGAAAGCTGTCTGGAGATCGGATATTTACTCGGTTAAAAACAAAATGCCGCCCTTTATAACTCCTGCATCACACCTGTTCTTCTCTATGGCTGCGAATCGTGGCACCTAACTAGGGCCCAAGACAGCAGAATAGTAAGTTTTGAGAATAGGTGTCTTAGAAGAATTCTAGGTGTGCGGTGGTTTGACTTTGTAAGGAACACAGAGGTGAGGCAACGGACACAGCAACCCTTGGTATCTACTGTCATCCGGCGAAGGCGTTTCGGCTGGCTAGGCCATATATACTACGTATGCCTCCCGAGAGCCTTAACCATGCTTGCCTATTTTACAAGGCATCAGGTTCTCGGCGTCCCGGTCGTCCACTGTTGACAATTCGTCGGCAGTTTGCGTCAGAGCTGCGGGACGAGGACTTGACTTGGGAGGATGCGCGGGAGCTGGCGGCCGATCGCTTGGCCTGGAGGCAGTTTGTGGATTCCATATGCTCCACATAGGGAGCGGAAATGGTATAATGAATGAATGAATAATAACTTGGACTGGCAGTGAAGCGTAATACTGATCATCTTACCTTCAAGTAATAAAAAGGATCAAGATACACTGCACTTAGTGATGATAAGGAAAAGTAGCAGTAGTAATAATATCATCATCATCATCATACCATATCCGCTCCCAATGTGGAGCATATTGATTCCACAAACTGCCTCCAGGCCAAGCGATCGGCCGCTAGCTCCCGTGCATCCTCCCAAGTCAAGTCTACGTCCCGAAGCTCTGACGCAAACTGCCGACGAATTGTCAACAGTGGACGACCAGGACGCCGAAAACCTGATGATGCCTTGTAAAATAGGCAAGCATGGTTTAGGCTCTCGGGAGGCATACGTAGTATATGGCCTAGTCAGCCGAAACGCCTTCGCTGGATGACAGTAGATACCAAGGGTTACTGTGTCCGTTGCATCACCTCTGTGTTCCTTACATAGTCAAACCACATATAATAATATTCAGCGTTGTATAGTTCGACAAAATGGAAATGGTTTTTTTTTAAATTGGAATTCTTAAAAAATGTATTTTTATACTAGACTAAAGATCCATTTCGTTATCTGATTGATACTTATAAAGATACATGTTCTGTAAAAAATTAAATACTTTTTTCACTATAACTTCTAAATTTTGTTGATTGATTCGGCATTCACTTTGTAACACTTCATAATGAATTATGATTGAATAAAACACTGTTATGTGTTACTATTGGTTTATTCTATAAAAATAGAATTTACCTACACTACCTGGTTTTAATTTTATATTTTTATAGAATAAACCAATAGTAACACATAACAGTGTTTTTATTTCAATCATAATTCATAACTTCTAAAATTTACTAATGGGAAATGTTCAACGAGATAGGTATTTAATTTCTATTGAGCATTTCAAATCATATAATATAATTCATTCTGGATTCTAAGACTAGTGATTTTTTTACTTCTTAAATTATTTGACACAATCATCAAAATATAAATAAATGAAAATTATCTCACTTTATCTCAAAAATATTAATGTTCTGTTGGAGCCTGAAAAGTGAAATCAGCTATTTTGTTTTTCTGCGGGTATTCAACCAGGATTCCGAACCTTTTTTTAAATAGTGAGATATTTCTGTTGATCCTTTATCAAGGATCCTTTCAACGGTCTCGGTCTTCAGATTACCCCTTCTTCTGTTTTTGCCCCATTCTGTAAATAGTGAGGGTGGAATTGGGTCCATTTGTCTTACCGACTCTTCGTAAATAAACACTCCTATATCCTTATGTTTTTTCTACCTGTTTGTTTTTCTTCTCGTTTCGTTGAGTTGGTACTATATTCACAAACAAGGAAATTATTTTTTTGCTTGAAACTGATCATGAGGTCTGTCTTTTACTAGGATTACAGAATACTTAGTAGATGACCGTGAAAATACAAGTATACAAAAAATAGGGTCCCATTATGAAAAAGACATACTTAGTATAAAGAATTGGTGCAATATCGATTTATGTAATATATGTTATGTATAATAAATAATAACTAACTAACTAACTAACCATCACGCCATTTCCCCGAAGGGGTAGGCAGAGAGGATAGAACGCCACACCACTCTGTCCTGGCATACTTCTCTTGCTTCCTCCACATTCATGCATCTTCTCATGCACGCACGTCGATTATTCCAATTTCTTACATGCCCACTTTCAAGCACTTGTTTTACTTGATCATGCCATGTCTTTCTCGGCCTTCTTCGACTTCTACATCCAGGCACAGTCGCATCATATATTATTTTAGCCGTTCTTTCATCGAGCCAACGTAAGAGACCTTTCTTAATTTTGCCTTGCATTCTGCTCATTCTCCAATACTTACACGATAAATAATAATAATGAAAAACTAGTGACTTAATTAATCGATTCGACATTTTACTCACCAATAATGCTTATTTTAACGTTTCTCCTTTTTTTTCTCCTCTTTTTTCACCTTTTTAAACTCAATCGCTCCTACGAGGAGTACGTGGACATCACTAGACTCCTTGAGACGCTTTAAGCCTTATTTTCCTCTTACCATGTCACTTCCATATCTTTCGTTCTCAAATTCCTAGCTTATTTGTTAATCCTGTTAAACTAATCACAATTTTTTATCGTCAAACTCGCTTTTTCTTTACTTTCAATTTTCGAGCGGCTTATAAATCATTCATTAATATTGTTTTAATATTCATATTGTGTTTTACTACGTTTGCTCAGCAATAAATCTGTGTACCCAAGGTTCGATAATCCGACAGATTAAAATTCAGAGCAAGACTTATCACAATAGAATATTCTAAATTCAAGTGTCAGACCGGAAGAAGACTTTGGGCCGGAAATTGCGAATTTCTGACGGAGAAAGCGGATATGAATATAAGAGTGAGAATATTGGATATGAGCATATAGGAACGTAGGTATACTTAAACAAAATCTATCACTTGTATAGTGTTACTAAAGATGACTTAAAAAGGTAACATTGAATTTCACGTCTGATACCTTGGACAGGCATTGAAGCGTGAGACTAAACATCTTACTCGTGTAATAGAATGATCACAATACACTGCACTTGGTGTTCCAAGGCAGTGCCCTTTGCACATTTGTGTGCGGATAAGGGAAAGTAGTACTAGTAGTAGCAAAAAGAGTATGATGGGTAATCTTCGTATCATACAATAAACTATCAAAATATACTACCACTTTGTGTACCAATGCAGTGCCCTATGCATCAAGGGCGAATAAGGTATAAGAAGGAACTAGAATATAAAATATCAAGTAATTAAATGCTACCTATTTACAGATATTTCACACAGACAATTTGCTGAACAATCTAGAAAAGAGATGTTATGCTTTTAAAGTTGTTCTTTATTATTTTCAAAAATTGTTAATCGGACGGTACGGTAAGTGTGAAATAAGCTTTAGATGGGTGATTACAGAAGTATCGATATGTTTAGTTGGTACGAGGTCGATATCGAACTTGTATCGACATAAATCCATGGAAAATTGACGATATTATCCTGTAATCGTCCAACTGGCCCAACGCACACTTTTAAAAAGTTATTTTTGTAAAAAGACGTACTTTTCCATGTCGAATTGTTCTCAGTCTCAATATAAAATAGATAAATAAATAATTAAGGTTTGTCTACCGTTTCATCAAACAACGTACATCATACGTTTAAACGTCAATATAATTTTTTTTTAATCTTGAATACTTTTTACCGTAGTTTAGTTGCTTTGTAACTAACTAGTAGTGTTCTTGCGTATGTACATAGCATAGGTAGACACTCCTCTTGAGCTTCGTAAAATACAATTCATTTTATTGCGAGAAAAAGTGTTTTTACCGCTAAAGAAATTGAAAATGATATTTCGAAAGCTTTTATTTAAGTGTGTAAATTTAGTTTTCTCGGAGACGTAATGTCTTTTTCATTTTAATACTTAACGTCATAATTCCACATTGTGACCATACCCCTATAACAAGCAGGTCCTAAAAAGCCTTAAGGAGGCTTTAACGGGATCTTTTCCAGTCGTTAGTCCCCAGTGATGGCCAATTATTTTGCAAGTTTTCCATTAGAAAAATCTTATAAAAGTAAACCTGCTTTTTTTATTTGTCTTTATTTGTTAGGTTATCGGGACAATATTCCATTCTATTTTTTTAATAAACTTACATATTATTTGATGTTTACGTGAGTTGTACAGAGCCTTTTATATGTTACTTCCCTTCCAAAATGAAACCAAATCTCCTTGAAAATAAACCTTAATGTAATTAAAATAAATTGGTGGTACACTTAAATACTTCTAAGTATCCTTGGCTTGGAGTAGCGGGTGCCGAAAACAACAGCATGAAAGCTGTCTGGAGAACGGATGTTTACTCGGTTTAAACAAAATGCCACCTTTATAACTCCTGCATCACACCTGTTCTCCTCTATGGCTGCGAATCGTGGAACCTAACCAGGGCCCAAGATAGCAGACTTCTGAGTTTTAAAAATAGGTGTCTTAGAAGAGTTTTAAGTGTAAGGGGTTTGACTTTGTAAGGAGCACAGAGGTGAGGCAACGGACACAGCAACCCTTGGTATCTACTGTCATCCGGCGAAGGCGTTTCGGCTAGCTAGGCCATATACTGCGTATGCCTCCCGAGAGCCTTAACCATGCTTGCCTATTTTACAAGGCATCAGGTTCTCGGCGTCCTGGTCGTCCACTGTTGACAATTCGTCGGCAGTTTGCGTCAGAGCTGCGGGACGTGGACTTGACTTGGGAAGATGCACGGGAGCTGGCGGCCGATCGCTTGGCCTGGAGGCAGTTTGTGGAATCCATATGCCACATATAGGGAGCGGATATGGTATGATGATGATGATGAAGTATTAAAATACATACTAACAGGGTTGTTTTTTTTAAACATTCTGATAATATGTAGTAAATTTTCATTTTGCTTTCAATATTATACCATTAAAGGGGTTACCATGACCAAGCTTTATCTATTTGTATGTGACTTAATCGTTCCGCGTATCAAATTGCTACGGTGTTTTTATTTCACAAGATCAAATAAATAAATCCCACATAACATAAATAATAAAATAATCATCAAAGCAGATTGTAATTAGCTTAATTAATTAATAAATATAATAAAATTAATTGAAAAGTTTTAATGCGGTTCAACGGGTTTCAGGCAACAGGGACGATAAGTTTTATTTGTGTTATTATCCAAATGATCGCGTGCATGCACAATTTATTGTTTTTAATTTTTTTCTTACAACTATTTTGTATAATTATTTAATTATTATAAGTAATAAATGTCAGATTTCCTACTGCATTATATGAAAATGGTGTCTTTTAAACTAGGTTTAAATTTAGTAAAAAGCTTTTATGTTCTTTTAGTGAGGATAAAAGTACATTTAACGTTCTCGGTTTTACACGTTCGTCCTTTAACAATCAAGTTACTGGCTGGAGTGTCTGGCCTTTCATTTTGTAGGTTAATCCTGTTTGGGTACAAAAGGACACTGCAGTATTTTTGTATACACGACAGCCGTTTTTTAACTCGATGAAATTGGAAAATTGAGAAAATAATATAATACATCGAAATTGTATGTGGTACAATACATTTTGGGCTGTGAAATCTAAGCAATCGGCTACCAGATATTAGAATTTAGTCAATTTTTTCCTGCCTCCGTGGTCGCGCGTTCGATTCCAGATGTCAAAATTTAAAAAAAAAAGGATTTTCAAATAGAAACGTATACCTCGGACTGGCACTGAAGCGTAAGACTGATCATATTGCCTTCATGTTAAAAGAATAATCAAGACTCACTGCACTTGGTACGGTGCCTTATGCACTATTGGATGTAGATAAGGGAAAGTAGTGCAGTAGATTTTAGAATAAATAAAATCTCATCTTTCTCTGCCATAATGTTACTATTTGTTTCCGTTCATCTGACATGTTTTATAAATTAAGAAGGTACCAACCTACTGTTAGAAAATATCTCCTGATATTTTTTTAAATCTTAGTTTTATTTATGAAATCAACAAATCATGCATTTTTAAAAGTAATATAGAGAAATACATAACAAAATACATGATAATAAGCTTATTCTACCTTAAAAAGAAGAGCTGTTAAATGTTAGATAAAATTAATGAGAAAATGGAATTGATTAATTCGGAAACAGTACACAAATAAAACATTATAAAACGATATGAATTGTTTGTATTATACTAAAGTATAGAGATACACAAACTAGTATTTATTGATCCATCATTTTTTCATGTAAACTTAAAATTCCAAAAAATTACACTTTCAGTACTAAAACCTTCAACCTATCGGTGGTTTTTGAGTGCCTCGTATTTCTAATATTTTATAGAAGGAATTTAAAAGAACTAAAGTACAAGTTATAATATGCCAAAAAATTCAACCCCTAAAAAGTGTTTGCGGTTATTTTTCCTTCTTTATCACGTACTTACCACTGGGAGAAGCTGTTTTTTGGAGGTTTTATTTCCAAAGTTAAAACCCAAGACAGACTTATATAAATATGTCATACCGGGAAAACTTCCATTTAACTCTATGATTGAATTTCGTTCTGCAAAGCTACGTGTAATTTTTATTTCGGTAAATGTATCCAAACATGGAAACTTTATTTAACTAAAGTTAGTCTAAACATATTTTGTTTTCACTCACTCTAACAATTATTATAGTTAGATTACTAAACGAGTTTTAGGCACGAGATTCGATTAAATTATTTATCTACGGACTTATAAGAGTTAAATTGTTTCTCTTAAACATAGCCTCTAACCCACATTTCATATTATTTGAGACCATGAACAAATAAATATCAAAATTATACTATCCTAAGGCACCTGAATAAAATTAGGCCCTAAAAGGGTCCTTGCGTCAGATTTTCCCGGGAGAAATACGATTTTTAAAAACAGTACATACGAACGCAACACAGAAAGACTTGTGCTTGGAACCGCGGCGTATTAGTGTGGATTGGATTTTATTTGTTTATTTATGGATAGCCAACAGACATACACTTATTTTAAATTTATACAATATTTTACATTTTATATCCCTACAGAGATGGGATATAAAATGTAATATACACCTACTACTCCCGTCTTGGGATAAAATCCCGATTTGTGTACAAGTATTTGAACACGCCCAAAATGTTATGTACAATAATAATTTCTAACAATAACGTTCAATTAAAAGCTATCTCTTAACTATCTAACATATATAAAACCATTTAATTAAAAACAATTTAACTACTATAAGTCCGTAGATAAATTATCAATGGATTTTTATTATTTTATTGGAAGAATGTACGAAAATAAATAAGTCAGGCCTTATTTGGCTCCGATACTATATCTTCGAATAGTGTTGAGGTACGAGTATATCTTACTGTGTTAAAGTATGTACAGTACATGGGTTAAGGGTTTTCTCGTGTGATTCTCCAGAGGAATCATAACAAATTGGTGTATTTGATTCAACACACGCACTTCATGATGTCAATACTTCAACCTCGATATGGCGTATTGATGAGAAGTATCATTGATATTAATGAGAATATTTTCTTTGACGAGTAAATTACCGAACTAGGTTACAAGTAGTATTATTGGAAACGTATTGATAGCTCACGAACTTATCCCCCAAATACGTAATTTAATATTATGTTTGATTCAAACACAACTTTCGTTAGCTCGTTTTCGTAGAAAATATTGGAGAAGAAACGTCATATTTATGATTACATGCATGTAAGCAATTGTTTTTTCATAATTAGAGATGCTACTTATTACGGATAATTTATAAAGCGCCGTTTTTGTATGAATATACCTGAAAGGTGCTTCAAATATTGTATTAAATGGGAAATTTAAAGCGAATAAAACCTCAAATTCTGAGTAGAAAATACAATTATCAAAATTAATCAAAAGATTTGGAGAACAAACGGGTCTTAAGCTTATTTCGAAACATCACTTCACTCTCACAGTTGCGCACTTCCGGTGGGAGAGCATTCCAAGCCACAGGGCCCGCAACCGCAAAAGCGCGCTCCCCAAATTTTGTGCTCTGATTGCGGGTCGGTACTAATGCCCTGTAGCTGTAGATGTAGCTGATCGAAGTGTGACGTCTTTCAGTTAGTTTACCTGGAATACAAAGCTCTTTTTAAATAGTCTGGAGCGGCATAATGCATGGCTTTGTACATTAGCCAACAGAGTTAACAGTGTAGTGACTCTTTATGCTGAGTCTTAAGTTTTACATTGTACATTTTTTTATATCTACATAGATACGTTTCCTTTATCTTATCTGCACCACCTCGTGGAAAACTGGGCACTTCATTAGTACACCTGTGACAGCTGTGAATCTTGATAATATATTACTTGAAGGCAAGATGATCATTCTTACGATTCACAAAGTACTTTTCTTTACCCGCACCCAATGGTGCATAGGGCACTTCATTGGTACACCAAGTGCAGTGTATCTTGATCATTTTATTACATGAAGGTAGGATGATCAGTCTTACGCTTCGGTACCAGTACCTTCACCCATTCCATTTTGTTTTTGTTACCTTTTTGCAACTCCAATTCAGTCTCGAATATTCGCTCAGCGCAGCAACATTACCTCGAACTCGTCATCATCCGTTCTTCCTGTTAAATCCAAGACCTGGTCTTCCTTCGTTCATTTCCATCAAAATCCCCTCGTCATACTCGCTCCATCTCCAAGCTTCCAGAAACGAATCCCCGAAACCCCCCTCGGAAAAAGTGAGTAAAAGTGTGCTGTGCCCCTCGGTTTGTGTCCCGCCGCGCCAGTTCGACGTGGTGTTTCCAGAGTATTCCAGGATACTTCGCCCTTCCTGGTGGTCCTTCATCGTCATTTCCCGCCCTTGTTGAGTCCAGCTCTGGTAAGTCCTTCTTCCATTTTCCGATCCTCGTTTTGACGAAGTTACCAGAGAGTTCTCATCGTGGCGGATCCAGGTTACAAAAAAGGAAATTAAATTTAAATAATGATTGCATTTCTCAATCATACAGGCTATTTTCTTTAATGTGTTTTTTTAAAAAATATTTTACAGGCTGGGTTTTTTAAAATTCCATTAATCTTAGCAATTCGACAGATGAAATAATTTTCAGTTCACCTTTAAATAAAACAAAATAGCTCGAGATTTCACAAATCTCGTGTACCAAATTAATCCGCGATTAATTGTTGTTCTTTTTTAACCGACTGCGCCACTGTGATGCATTGATATGGGGGCCCTTTGTAAAACACGGCGTGACAATATTACGGGTTTATTATAATGATCTGTTGGACTGACTTTGCTCCTCGGAGCTCTAACTCGGAATGACGGGCACACAGTAGACATACACGTTCGTACATCTTCTGTCACCCTCACACACAGTCTCTTTCACACACATATCTCACACTATGTTCTCCTCTATGGCTGCGAATCGTGGTACCTAACCAGGGCCCAAGATAGCAGACTTGTGAGTTTTGAGAATAGGTATCTTAGAAGAATTTTAGGTGTGCGGTGGTTTGACTTTTTAAGGAACACAGATGTGAAGCAAAGGACACAGCAACCCTTAGATTTACTGTTATCCGGCGAAGGCGTTTCGGCAGGCTAGGCCATATACTTACTACGTATACCTCCCGAGAGCCTATTTCACAAGGCATCAGGTTCTCGGCGTCCTGGTCATCAACTGTTGACAATTCGTCGGCAGTTTGCGTCAGAGCTGCGGGACGTGGACTTGACTTGGGAGGATGCACGGGAGCTGGCGGCCGACCGCTTGGCCTGGAGGCAGTTTGTGGATTCCATATGCTCCACATAGAGAGCAGGTATGGTATGATGATGATGATTAAAACATAAAATATTTCAACAATTGAATAAATAAAATCGGCAAAGTTTAGTCATTCGCTCTGGCGATTTTATATTCAGTCGTATTAAAATAAACCTTATTTTTCCCTGGAAATTAGGCTGGATAATACGGTATTACAGGGGAACTTCCGCAAATGGAAGGAAATAATAATGTTATGGTCTCAGCTAGGATTATATCTGAGAGGAGATTTAATGAGATTAATTACTTCGGGGGTATTAGAGGTATTATTAAAACTCAAAAGCCTTGATAAGTTACTTAAAATAATTACTAGCAAGGTGATTTTAGAAAAAAGAAATTAATGAATATCAGTTCTGTGTAATAATTAAAAATCAAGCTAAAATTCTATTTCTTAACGCATGTACATTTTTAATCTGTAACAATTATTGCGCCTTGTCTAGAAATGTTCAAACTGCCCTGAAAAAGGGCTTGAAAAATAGAAACAGCTGTCGCAAAACAAAAATATAAATAAATAGCACTAAAAATGTTGTCGTTTTAAAAAAAATATTGTTATGAGTTTTGGGGATCCAATGATAGAAACATTGTTATATAAAAACTAGACCGAAACATATTGAAGTGAGTAGATGTATGAATCACCACTTGTATTTATAAATATATTATTTTGTAATCTATTTGTCCCCTTCGTGGTGTAGTGGTAATGCGCTGGGCTGCCATGCATGAGGTTGCGGGTTCGATTCCAGGTGTGGGTTAATTTGAAATATTTACTTGAATGTGAAATTTCACATAAAAATATTTCAAGTGTGATACCTTGGACTGGCGATGTAGCGTAAGACTGATCGTCTTGCTTTCATGTAACAAATTATCAAAATTTTCTCCACTTGGTATACCAATGCAGTGCCCTATGCGAATAAAGGGATAGGAGTAATAGTAATCTACCATAGAGTGTAACATTTGTATTTTTTTTAAACACAAGCTGAATTCTATTATTTCAAAGGTTTTTTTTCAAATTTTGTATTATGCCTACTATCAAGTAAGCAAATTTATTGACTTGGCAAAAATAAAATACAGGGATTCACTCCCCTATCAAAATACTAGGTTCGGTCAATAAGGTTATGAGGGTCTGCTGGTAAAAAAAATATTTTCAGTATTGAAAACCACTCACCAACCCTTTCTAAAAAAACGTTTTAATATTCAAGTTGGAACATGACCTGCATCGGGAATCAAACTCGTAATCTGTTTAGATTACCTCCCTGCTGAAGGTAAGGGTATTGCTGAAAATAGATAGTTCAATTTGAAATAATGTATTCTGGGGAAGTATTATCCGTTGAAATAAACGCAACAATATCAAAGATCAGGAAATCATTATATATATTTTTATTTTCTTTAAATTAACAACCTCCAATATATTGGTTTGAATAAATATAATTAAGCACTTTGTTTTTTAATCACTTTTTATTGTTTTATACACTTAGACAACTAGTTTCGACCTACTGGTCTTCCTCAGGGCTACTTTTTAAGTATGTGTATAAAAAAATTAAAAGTGAATAAAAAACAAAGTGTTTAATTTTATTTCTTCAAGTTAATAAAATGATTTACAAAGTTTGTGCTTCGAACATCAAAGATGTTATATTGGTGTTTGTTTTAGTTGAAAATAATTTCAACTTCATCCCAGTAATATGTTTTTTTTAGTTTTTTTATATTGTCTCATGTGATTGATAGCGTATTTTTAATAACAATTAACACTATTTTTGTTAGACTTTTCCATGGTCCTGGGATGTCTGGAGGTTAATTAGTTTATCTCGGTCTCCTCTAGTTCTCCAGATCAATGTTTAGTTAAATTTATCTGGCGTTTAAACGTAAAACCTATATCATAATTTCTGTGATTTGTGTAGCATTTTGATAACAAAATGAAGAAAGAGCTTTGACGATGGTATGGTCATGTGGAGCGAATGAGTGATGAAAGAACGGCCAAATAAAGTTATAATGCAAGTGTGCCTAGATTTCGAAGCCAAAGAAGCCGAGAAAGACATGGCATGATCAAGTACGACAAGTACTTGAAAGTAGACATGTAAAAAGTCGGAATAATCGGCGTGTGTGCGTGTGTTTATGAATGTAGAGGAAGTGAAGGAAGTGTGTTGGGACAGAGTGGTATGGCGTCCTATCCTCTCTGTCTACCCCTACAGGGAAATTGTGTGATTGTTAGTTTAATGTAATTAGTTTGTTTAGTAAATTCATAAATACATCATGTAACAAAACTCGATGCACAAGCGGGAATCCAGTGAATCTACATCATATTTGTAGTCGATTTTGTAGAATAATTTTTTTTATTAGATCCCTAGTTTTTGAGACAGTTGATAAAGAAGTTAATTTTTTTTCGATATAATTTATAAATATAATTTATCTGCAGCACTCATGAAAGCATTTATGAGAAGAAAAAAAATTTTTTCAACTCAGATTGAAAAGTCATTATTACACTGTAACTTAACAACTTGCCGTGCTTTTTATGAGGACTAGTCTATTGCTAAATCCATAGATATGGCAAGATGTAGAAAAAGAGTCGAAGAGAGAAATTTATACAGTAGGTTAAGATAGGTTGGGTTTAATAAAATAATTTAAATCAAATGGCTATTTAAAAGCAATATCCTTTATAATAGGTTATGAAATTTATACAGTAGGTTAATGATAGGTTAGGTTTAAATAAAATAATTAAAATCAAACAGATTTTTAAAAGCGAAATTTGACAATACATAATGAAGGCGTAACCCAATCGCGTATCAACCAATCACAGCTTAGCCCGCTTTTTACGCTTTACTCTACAAACCAGAGACTAAAAATGTTTTGAATTTTTTACAGCTGCACGGCAAGTTGTTAAGTTACCAGCTAGCCACAAATTGTATCCCCTATTCACAAATCGTAAATTACCATTTTAACACGTGCGTAAATATTTCCAGTACAAAAAAGCTCTGTGTAAAAATCATATAATAATACAGTAAAAAATTTCGAGCGAAATCTAAAAGTATGAGCGGTAATGAGCTAAATGTTCAACGGTAAAACTCAATGGCATTAAATTTTTTTCAATGAATACTTAAATTGACTTTATTTAATTTTTGCCTTAAAAGATAACAGTGCAGTGGTGCCCATTGTGGTATTATCACTATAAAACATTTGACGTACGATGAAATTCCCAAAATATAAAAAGAAAAAAAAATCGAGTCCTACCATTTTACTCCGTTGGTTATTATTATTATTATTATTATTATGGATAATTTATATAGCGCCGTTTTCGTATAAATTTACGTCAAAGGGCGCTTTAAATATTGAATTTAACGGCTCGGGAAATTTAAGATGAGTGAAAACTCTCAATTTCTGAGTAGAAAATACCACTATCAAAATTAATCAAAAAGATTTTTGAGAACATATAGGTCTTAAGTTTCTTTCGAAACATCACTTCACTCTCACAGTTGCGCACTTCTGGTGGGAGAGCATTCCAAGACACAGGGCCCGCAACCGCAAAAGCGCGCTCTCTCCAATTTTTTTGTGCGCTGATTAGGGATCGGTACTAAAACCCTGCCTATATCTGTAGATGTAGCTGATCGAAGTGTGAGACGTATCTCAGCTAGTTCATCTGGAATGCAAAGCTCTTTTTAAT
Source organism: Micrasema minimum (assembly GCA_022494985.1). Taxonomy (NCBI): domain Eukaryota; kingdom Metazoa; phylum Arthropoda; class Insecta; order Trichoptera; family Brachycentridae; genus Micrasema; species Micrasema minimum. The sequence goes on from JAGVSP010000768.1 coordinate 36,846, forward strand.
ACTCTGGAGCGGCATCATGCATGGCTTTGTACGATTGGTGCAATTAAGGTATCATTATCATTAATTGACGTAATGGGTGTTTTTGTATATGTTTAAATTATATTGCTGACCATTTGAAACATTTATTTTTTTTAAAATATTTAATTACATTTTCATTAGGGAGGTTCCGTTGGCACGTGGGCTATATTTCCGGGCTTAATTCTGCAAAATCTAAGCTCGCTAAAGTCCTGACTCTGACAGTTCAACTTAATCTTCAACAAACGTTAAGGTTTCGGGGCTAAACTAAGTAAAGCAAGACACCAGCCGGAAGTACGTGAAACTGGTGAGCTTTTTCAACAAACAAACGAGCTTTTGGAAGAATTTTTTCAGGTAAGTATTTAATCAAGAATGAGGCTAAATTATCCATTAGGAAAAAACTAAAGCTTCTTTCTTTAGGATGAAAACAACTTTTTCTTCCTTTTTTGTTTTGGTTTTGGATTATTTTAACTTGGTTTTTATATAGAAAACAGGAAATTAACGACGAAACTTCCTAGGTTAATTATTTCTTAGAATCATTATTATTAGTACCAACGTGATTTATTTACTATTATTAAGTGCCTTTTACATGTTCTTGGAATTATTTAAAACAAAATTTTAAAAAATAAAAAAATGAGAAAGTTGTGAATAATAAACAATAATATTATGGTAACTGCAGAAACAAGTTTATGCTAAACTATAATTTTAAGGAACCTTCATCTGAATGGCTTGTATTTTGAAATACAAATCAATCCTTAGACTGTTTAATTCAAAGTTCAATAAGTTCGCGGTTTGTGATTAAAAATAGGAATCAAGTCTTAGACGGTTGGGGCCATGATCTATCCGACGCTGACGAATCATTATAGGTTTTCTTATTTGATTTTCTCGAGTCAGTGGCGTGCACTCCATACAGGCCTACTCTACAGAAATAGCACACAAATAAAAAGTAATATTTATTAAAAAAACATTTTGAATGAATACAAATACTTGTAGACAAATTACTGGATAATACCCATGCTGGGCTGATATCAGATATTATTGATATCTACAACAGAGACAGAGAAACTCTGGAATCGAATGTGGGTTATCTAGGCGTTTACGGGGCTTATGACCTGTCATTGGCTGGGTTAAGTGGCGACTTGATGTATTACAACATTCCCCATTCCGCCCATCATCTGACAACCATGTATGACAAATTTTTGAAACTTGTATATATGCAGAGTTTGAGCAATAATTAATATTTTTTACCTTACCTACACTAATAAAGTTAGATTGCCCAAAAAAATGCTTAACTATATTCTCAACAGATGTCACTATAGGGAAAGAATATTAAAAAATATTTAAAATCTGTCGAATCACAACTCGCATGTGGATTCTTCTGTACAAACTCAACATATATACAAGTTTCAAAAATTTGTCATACATGGGTGTCAGATAATGGGCGGAATGGGGAATGTGTAATACATCAAGTGGGCCACTTAACCCAGCCAATGACAGGTCATAAGCCCTGTAAATGCCTAGATAACCCACATTCGTTTCCAGAGTTTCTCTGTCTCTGTTGAGATATCAATAATATAGTAATATTTATTTTTATTGAAAATATCATATTTATTCTCCGCATAAATGTGAATGTGTGTCTTAATTTTCAAACAGTGGTTAATTTTACTAGTGCTAAAATTACGCCACCAGTACGGTACGGTGCGGGATGGCACAGTGGGTACCACGCTTTCTATTTTGTGTCGGCGCGGCGTGACATCGCTATCGAACGTAGGATCGATCACCACAATGTGCATATTGTCGTTTTCGATGTCTTGAGAAAATTGTTGGCATCAGTGGTTGCTGCGTCCGTTGACTTACTTCTGTATTCGTATGGCTTCTATTTAAAAAAAAAAAAAATATTAATGTAAAACATACATGTATTATATTCCCAGGAGTTATAAAAATTCTTGGGAATTTTGGGACCGGTATTATATACATTTTAAATTACATATTGCACAGTCAAACACAAATAAGAAAGACGATACAAAATTAACACATTCAATCATAATCCTATACATCGTAACTATCATTGAAAAACATATTTAAATACAAATCTTTAAGGGCTCTTCTATGTATTGATTTATTTATTTTTTTTACTTCATGGGGTAGTTTATTATATCGGGATCGAGAAATGTTCATTAGGGATTTTTGCCGAATTGTGTGGGTCGAAATTTTGGAATGTGGAGGTTTTTTGAATTACGTGTATTGTGGCCATGAAGCTCAGAGTTAAAATTGTGTTTCAAACTTGTATGTGCTGAATGATTCAATATGAATGGTAAACTGAAGTTAGTAAAAATACTGTTGTAAATCATGCTGTACTTGGTTTATTTCAAATTTTATTTGATTATTTTGAGCCACAAATCTTGAAAATAATAAAGATGACGTCTTATTCGCTGGAACTGTCCTAAGGGAAAGCTTCCCATAACGGCCCGCGGTAGCGACAAATGCGCCCATTATGGCCCCCAATGGGACCCCGAGGAAGAGCGTAATAACTGAAAAAAGCTTCCGAAAATATTTACGACCCTGTTTATTTCGACAATGTATCGTTTGGGTAATGTCCTCGCGCGTAAAATAACAAACGAGTGTTTTAAATTCATGATTAAGGTCCGCCCTAACTCGTGTGTTTATCACTTATTCAATTTAACTCTTTTGTGGAAGTGAAGTCTTAACTTCTTACAAAATGTTAAGTTAGTATTTATCTCGTGAATGATAATTTAAAAAACAACATATTGCATTTTTGTAAATTTGATTTTAATAACAGAAATTCGACCTCGTCGTAGTAACACAACGTGAGTATTTTGAAGTGTCCTTTAACTAGACATCACATGCTTAGCCTGGAAGATCGTCGTCTATCGCTAGGTATGGACAATTTCCATGACGTACTTAGTGGACGACTTGGTAGTCCGGCTCTTGCAAAACTATCTCTAAATTACCTGATTATCACACTCGTCAAATATCTCATTCTTTGTTCCATGTACCTGTTTTTCAAACTAATTATGCGGTGAACGCATACTGGTTCGCATAATTCGAAATTATAATACACATTGTACTAATAAAGATAATTCTGACTGTAATAAATATACATTTAAAACAAGTGTACTTAAAAAATTGCTTCAAGTGATCAACAATAATAATTATTTTCAATTGTTTTTATATATTTCACGCACTCCTTTCCTCTTAACCTAACATTCACATTTACACATACGCACGCCCTCTCTTCACTCCCTAGGAACACAAACTATACGTCCTCTCCTTTTCACAAACATTAAGTATAGTTGTTTTATGAAATTAAATTCTCTGTGTTATTGGCATTTTTTTATGATTACAAAGGGCCGGTTGCACCAAGAAAAGTTAAAGTAAGAGTCAAGGCTAAATTTAAATAATAGTTTCTTTTACAACCATTTTTGACATAAAAGAAACTATTATTTAAATAAATCCTTGATTTAACTTTTTTTGGTGCAACTGGGCCCTAACCTTTTTTTACTAAATATATCGCTGTTGTGTTCCCTAATAAATCAAATGAAAAAAATACCTTCAAATACATAAATACTTCTTAAGTTTTATGTTGTTGCTGTTATTTAAATATTTTGATTTTTATTTATTTTATTTAAACTTGTACATAGTGGGTTTAAAAAAAATAAATAATAATGTTCCCTCACTGGGATATCCCATGCCGAGGGAAACATTTTACACTGTCTATAACTTCATTCAATCTTAATTTAAGTATTACAACATTTTTTTTAAAATTATTATTCAAATCACACAGATAAAATGTGTTCTAAATTTAAAGTCAAAAACCCCCTGACTATCTACTTAGCCTGATCCGTTCCTCCATAATTCCATTATATTTAAAATGAAAATTTGTACAAAGCTTTCATTTTCCTTTCAGTCGAGAAATCGTTTGATTTTAAAAACAAGCTTCTGTAAAAATATACGACAAAATTTCATCGTTAAGGTAACCGTTGAACATTGTACAATGCACACAATTGTACACAATTGCTCAATATCTGACTTTCAAACAGAAAAGTACAAAACAGAATGAGAGAAATCTTTTATGTAAACTCAATGCCATGACAAGAGGAAAACTAAAAAAACGTCTTTTGTTTGAAAAAGTTTGCAACGCTCATTTTACCATCGTAAAGGGGGTTGTAGAAATCTCATTAGATATAATTTTTTAAGATTTAATTTTTTGGTTCTTGTATTTGTATACTAGTAAACTTAATTAAGTTTTAATTTTTTTATGGGCCTTCCTTATAAAGTTTCATTAAAAAAAGTCGTCGCGGAGTAGGGACTTGAACCTAGGCCAACACCCGTTTACAAATTACGAAACATCATACTGTATGTAAGCATCATTTGGCCGGAAAATATATTTTTTTTCTGATAAAGTACGTAAAGTAAAGTAAAAATACCGATTGCAAGATATTTACAACGTCAAGAAAATAACATTTCTAAGATTATTTTTTTAAACCAGTGAAACGCGTTTCTTGTCTAAGGTAACATTTCAGTTTTTTGTTCGTTCTTATTTCTTTTTTACTACCGTAGATTCGTTTTTTTAAACACGAGTTTGTGCTAAAGGTGACCTTATAAAGTCGTACAAAAAAATAAACCCGTGATTCTTTTGTTTCTAGGGTTCTAGAACAAAGAATTCTGTTACTATTTCTGCCTTATTGCATCCAGTCAAAAAGTGTCTTAAAAATCAGTGAAAAAGTAAAGCAATGAAAAATACGTGGCCTTGGAAAATGTATGTTTGAAACAGTATTTTTAGTAGCTTTTTAAAACAAATAATTACCTACGAATTTAACTCTTGACAAATTTAACCATAAAGTAACATTCAATAGTTAAGTCCTCATAAATAAGTTACTCATAAGTAAAAGTTAGTGAAAATGACGATATCCTTCAATAAGTTAGTTGTTTTCCTCGTTGTCTAGTAGTTAGGCTACCATGCATTAGATCTCATGTTCAATTCCCGAAAGTGTCAGTACGGAATGATCATTTAAATTATTTTCATGGTCTTTATTAAAAATACAATTTATTTAATGCATACAACTGACCCGATAACAATTTTTGTCGTTTGTCATCGGGAGCTATGTATTTATAAATACAATAATTATACAATAAAAACAACAACAACAAAAATGAGGATACTCTCGTTATTATTTCATATTTGATACGTGCTGGCACCGAAGTGTAAGACTGATCATCTTGCCTTCATATAACAAATGATCAACGTTCACTGCACCAGGTATACTAATTACCATTGGGTGAGGAAGAATGTAAAGCTGTATTTTTTTATTTAACCAACTAACCATCACGCTATTTCTCCGAAGGAGTAGGTAGACAGGATAGAACGCCACGCCACACCTCTCTCCCGGTACACTTCCCTTGCTAACTCTTTAATAATATATCTTCTCATTCACGCACGTCAATTATTCCGACTTTTCATACGACCACTTTTAAAGATTAAAAGTCTAATGAGTTTTTTGTTTCGTTTTTCAAAATATTTATTTTATACAATTTTGTTGAAGAAAATATTGTACCAATGATAGATTAAAATACTTTACTTTAATAATTCTTTCTCTATTCACTAATTGGATTTACTTCTTACGTTTATTTCTTTTTTTTCTGAGTTTATTTAATTTAGTCTCTTCAGCTAATTTCATTTCATCCCTGCAGTAAAGGCTTAAATGAAGAAAACCCCAGCATGAATAAAGCCTGAAATATTCTGAAAATTTTGTGAAAATTTTGGATCCCATTTATTACGTATAGTATCTACCTAAATAACCTAGTACCTGTCGTAAATATAGGGAAAAAATAAGATGATTGCGAAAAATAAGTTATTTGTTTTGATAATAACGCCACATCACTATCCTGGAACTTTCTTCGCTTCCTTCACCAACGATCGCCTGCCAGCTATCCACCTCCTCTCACGTCAGGCCCGCATTAATCAGCTCCGCTGAGTACATCCATAAGATGGTCATCGATGGTACCAATAAGAAGTTTTTGTCCGCCTCGTAGTATAGTGGTAGCGCATTTGGCTACCGTGCATGAGGTCGTGGGTTCGATTCCCGTAGGGGGTCAGCATAAAATATTTATTTACAAAAAACTTAAAAATTTAGTAAAAATAGCCACATTCTTCCGGAAAGATGGTGAAAAACCGTCTTCATCATCATCATACCATATCCGCTCCCTATGTGGAGCATATTAATTCCACAAATTCCATTGTTTTCGCAACAACAATACGGTAGTTGAGATTTTTTTTAAATCAAATATTTTTGTCGTTTGTAAGCAATCATCATCATCATAATCATATCATATCCGCTCCCTTTGTAGACCATATGGAATCCACCAACTGCCTCCAGGCCAAGCATCCTTCCAAGTCAAGTCCACGTCCCGCAGCTCTGACGCAAACTGCCGACGAATTGACAATAAATAATCGAAATGCAAACTACCTTTTTCACTTAATTGAACCACCCATAAAATTTTTATCGCACTTCAATGTGTTGGCGGCATTTGACACGGATATGCACACACGTAGAATTATCATTGCCACACTATGTTTGTATGGAAAAACTTATTATTGATATAAAAAAAACTTCATAATCTTTATCAGCAATGTCTGTCTAGCCCGTGCCAAATAATACCTCATTGATTTCTTATTGTTACTCGCATTACAAAAACTCGCGTTTTGTCTTGCAAAAAATATGCTGAGTCTTCCTTAGTTCAAATAACTTTTGAAATTAGAAAAGTGTTGCGCCAACTATTAATTACGTAATTTTTTTAATAATTTGGCTGTGAAAAACAAATTTTAGCGTGATTACACTTAAATATATTGAAAATTTCTGATATACTTATGTTCTTAACTATGAAATCATAAAGATAAAAATATAATTGTTTTCAACAATCCGTATTCGATCCCTATTTGGAGCATATGGACCCATCAAACCGCCACGTCAAGCAATTGGCCGCCAGTTCCCACGCATCATTCTAAATCAGGTTCATATCCCATAATTGTAAATAAAACATTTTTTTGTAAGTTAAATTATTTAGTGAATTCTTTCTCGAAGACGCAGGTCGTAGGTATATATTTTTTGGGAAGATTGAAAATAAAAAATACACTTAATAATTTCAATCTGTAAGTATATTTAAATATTGGGATATTAAATAAGTATATATATATGAAATATATAAAATAAACATAATATTGAAACATTGTTTTTTTAAATATTTAAATTCCGATTTTTTCTATTTTTAAAGTTAGTATGCTTTATTTGTAGATTGTTTTATATAAATTTATAAATAAAAATGTGATCATGATTAATACAATTTATCAACGCACAATAATTTGAAAATAATTGGAATAAATAACTCAAAGTAAAACAATTAAGAATACTAAAACAACTAAATTTTGTATCACATTTATCTTATCACAAAACAATATCAATACTTCAAACAAAGTTTGATAACGCTTATAAGAAAACATTATAAGATTAATTTCAAAGATAGTATTACATAAAATACAATTTCTTTTGTTGTTTTTTTTTTAAATTATTTAATTTAATTGATAATGAATTTTTTCCTACTTGAAACTGTCAGTTCAGTTACTGGCTATTCACTGACAAACAAAAATAGTTACTAAGATAATAAGTTCGTAATAAACAAATAATATTCATTTATTATAAATAGATTCCAAAAATTTATAATTTTTAGCAACATTCAATTTGTTTATTTTTTAACCGCCTCATCAAAAAACTGCTGACCTAGATTTCTTATTAATTAACATAAATAATATTGCACTGATTCACTGTAAATATTAAAACGATTTTATTAGTATACCTTATATTAAGCTATCACACAAACTTGTTGAAATAAATAAACAGTCTTATGTGCATCGAAAGATATCTACTAGAATATCGAATTTATCAATAATTTATTTTTCAATAAAAAGACAAAACTGTATAAGTAGTGTGTAGTTGCATAAAACTACAATTTATGTGAATAATACCCCTTTAAATAATTTTTAAAACCTCGCTTCTCAATGTGTGTTTTTTCTTTTCAATTTATTTTTATTTTTATTAACTACCTAGATACCTGACATTATCTATGTCTTCATCAACAATGATTCAATGATTTCTTCTACATTCCCACTAAAAGTACCTGAGACTTGCTGATATGTAGATTCCTTCGTGTTATTTCTCATACATGTTTCTCGTCTGGGAACGTTCTCATCGACTCTTGGCTAGTTTAGACCCAAATCATCATCATCATACCTATTCCGCTCCCTGTGTGGAGCATATTGATTTCACAAATTGCCTCCAGGCCAAGCAATCGGCCGCCGGCTCGCGTGCATCCTTCCAAGTCAAGTCCAGCTCTGACGCAAGCTGCCGAAAAATTGACAACAGTGGACGACCAGAACGCCGAGAACCTGATGCCTTGTAAAATAGGCAATCATGGTTAAGGCTCTCGGGAGGCATACGTAGTATATGGCCTAGCCAGCCGAAACGCCTTCGCCGGATGGCCGTAGATACCAAGGGTTTTTCTGTCCGTTACCTCACTTCTGTGTTCCCTACAAATTCAAACCACCGCACACCTAATAGACCCAAAACTAAACTTTAATCTTATCACTTATTTCAAAACATCAGAAGCATCCCGACATCGCGATGATAGCCCTTTTAATTACATATTTACATATGTACATGCATTCGAATAGTATTTTTGCAGCCAAACGAAAATACAGAGGTTTCAGGGACATCCCATGGTTTCGCATACCGCCATGTGGTCGCAACAGTAATAGAAGTAAATGTCAGCGCTGTCAACGCTATCCGTACTTCTTTTGCTTCGGTTCTTCCTCTTGATGACCAGAGTACTGTTGATCGGAAGCAGGTCGTAGTCGATGTAGTGATTGAAATTTCTCATCCGTCTCCCGTGGCGATGATGATGACGTCGGGAATTCGGTAATGGCACTACAACAAACATAAAACAGTCAATATACAATCAGCTACAATCAATATTATACAATAGTCAATATGCTGGCACTATACATGGTGTAACAAAACTTGATGTACAAGCGGGAAACCAGTGAAACTACGTAATATTTGAAGTCGATTTTCTAGATTTTTTAAAATTTGTCTTTCAATAAAATCGAGTACGAAGTTATTTTTACTAGATTTTGTTCAAATTGTCATCAAATTGTTTATTTTGCATATCTAGTACCTAGATTTATTTTTTAATTTACCTTACAATGATTACTACTTATATTTTACCTTGTTGTACTACTTATATTTACTACTTACTATTATACCTTATACTACCTATATTTACCTTACTATGATTACTACTTATATTATGTATTTTTTAGCGTAACCTCCCTCACCAAGCACAAGAGCTTGTCTTTTTTTTATCGGTGAGGTATAACGTTATGGTTATATTGTATAATTATTGTGATATTAAGCTTTGTTAATTCGATAATGTATTAAATAAATTAATAAAAAATTTAAAAAAATATTTAAAAAAATATAATCTATTTAGGCAAATAAAATATCCATATCCATAAATAAAAACAAATAAAAAACGTATTTTAATAAGAATTTGTGCAATTTTACTTAACCTGGGGTAGATATCTACTAATGAAAGCTTTTATATGAAGAAAAAAAAATATTTCAAGCTCAGATTATAGTCATATTACACATTCGACTCCAAATATGATATAGATTCACCAGTTTTCGGGTTGTACAACGAGTTTTTTTGACACAGTTAGAAAGTAATTGAAGGTACGGCGGCCGTCATAGCGTAATGGCTAAGGCACTGGATTCACGATACGGAGGTTCCGGGTTTAAATACCTACAAAAAACATGCCCAACTTTTATAAATTTATTTAATTGTGCATACATTTTTAACTACAAAGCATGTTAAACAAATCTGGTATACTGTACTTAAGTGTTCTATTACCATATTTATTTTTATATTTAGGGAGAACTAATTCTTCTTGTCAATAACTAATAACTAATCCTACTGACCTTCGGTATTACCGGCCAGATGATGCGAGTGTCGTTTGGTACGGTACGGTCGTATACAACTGTGCATGACGATCTCTCGTATGTGGTCTAGTGAACACTTGGAATGGTCCACATCCTTAGCGCTAGCGTACCGTGAAGACAGCATTATGAAAAACATCAAAGCCTGTAAAGAAAGAAAAACATTTTTAATATTCGTGATAATATTATAAACTCATAGCATGATCAAGATAGACTGCTCATGGTGTTCCAATGCAGGACCCTATGCACCAACAGGTGCGGAAAAGGTATACTTAGTAGTTGTATAATACTTTGATACGATTTTGTTCAGCTTTCATGCTGCAAGATTGTGTGAACGATACACCCTTCTTATTTGCATAGAAATGTCTGAAGTATTACTTTATTTTTCTAGATTTTTTTTTTATAAATTAATTTATTTACTCCACCTCTTGATATAGAGGTATCGCGTTTCGCTACCATACATGAGGTCGCGGGTTCGATTCTCCACAAGGGTCTTTTAGGAGTGATTACAGTTTTTCGCATTAAAATATTTCTTAAATGTGATGCTTTGTACAATCTTATCCTCACCAAACAAATTTTCAAGATACAATACAAAAGGGTTCTTCCCGATAACACGAATATTCTTATAAATATTTAAAGAATATTTTTACAATTCCAACGATATAAAATACAATGATCAAAAATGTTGTTTTCATTTATAAATTATACGATATCAACGATATAAAATACAATGATCAAAAATGTTGTTTTCATTTATAAATTTATGTTTTAAAAACATGAAAATACGAATGATTTTTAACGCCCGTTATTGGTTAATGACGTCATACCCGTCCACCATGAAAGGCGTGAAATTCATTACGAAGTGAGCGCCTATATTGCTGTGAAGTCACACCGCATGCGCGCCAAATGGAGGATTTTGCGAGCGATTTGAAAAAGCTAACCATATGACATCGTGAAAATTCATATGACATCGTAAAAAAATTTAAAAGATTCCCTTGATATTGTAATTTTTCAATCAATTTTTTTAAATAAAAAATTAAAAATCGGGAAAAACCCAATTGGCGTAACAATTAAGCGCCCTATGCACCACCAGGTGCATGTAACGAAAACGATAATTAAGTAAGTAAATACCTAAAAAAACACGCTATATTTTATATTAGTTCATCTTGATATTTTCTTAGGCCTTGGCGAAGTTTGATAGTAAAAATCACGTGTAAAAAGTAGGGATTAGATCCGAAGATCAGTGGAGCCAAAGTCCGAGATGTTACCACTGGTCCACGACCTGACTTTTCAGAATTACGACGTCATTCGATCTTATTAAATAAAGTTCTAAATAAACACGTTATTCTGGTGACGTTACGTGGAGATAAAAACTAATTTTGTTGGATGTTCATTTTTTTGTTACACATGGCCATCGAAAAAAATCTTTATAGTCACTTTGATAGCCTTAAGGTCAAGCGTTTCCGTAAAAATGCGAGGTCAGGAGTTCGCTCCCCGGCAAAGATGTTTTAATTGTTTTAATTACGTTTTTATTTTACATTCGATTTATTTTAATTTCATATTAACTACAGACGAAAATGTTTTACTAAGCATTTTTTATCTCAATTTTATCTGTAGATTTTATGTAGCTTTGTTTAAAAAATGTATACATCTAGTATATTACATTTTTTCAAAACAATTCAAATGTAATTGAAAAGTAGTTAATATTTTACACTACCTACATTTAATATTTAATTCTTCACGTTTTAAAAAAAAACACATACTCTTTGACTATTGTTTTTCTTCCGGTAATTGTTGGAATTATTTTAAAACTTTGTACAACATTTTTCCCCTTGTTTGTTAATGTGTGAAGTCTAAAATTTTTTACGTAAACAGAAAATCGTTTTTCAAGTAAGACATGTTTGTTTTTTGACTTGGTAATGGTTAAAAGCGTCAATGTATCAAACAGTTTTCACTGTTTTATATTTACGAACATGGTTTTAATATTCTCCTAAATCTGAAAAATTAATTCCATATTAAGGGCAGCTAAAAACCAGATTATTTTCTTAAGAAAAAAACGTATTTCAAAGTAAAATATAATGATACACGAAAAAAACCAAGTGTAACATAAGTTTGTACGAGCGTAGTAATTTTTACTCAATTAAATAAAAAGTGAATATTTTGATTAAAAGGATAAAGAATAATTGACGATGAAAACGTAATACATGTTCAATTATAATTAATTATTCTGAATTATTGATATAATAAATCATTCGGCCTGTCGGGTGACTAAAACATATTATCAAAAAACATACGAGAACATCCTGAATGACTTTTGCATACACTTTTATATACCAAGTATATGAACAAATCGTTATCTTTTTGACGCCTTACGGAGACAAAACATAAACATTGTTGTGTTTCACTTTTCGACGTAAAAACGTGTGTATTAAAAACGTAATTATTTCATTAATGAAATCATCCAATGGATATTATGTTTTTTTTAAAAATAACCAACTAAAAAAATCCGGACAATAATAATTCCTAAGAGATTTTTTGAATGAGAACTATCTGAAATTTTCCACAGTAGGTACCTATATATAATATTAGTAAATATTATAATTTCATCTCACAAAAATTTATTGTTTTTGTTAGAGAGAGATAGATAGAGCGTAGAGATAACATTAAAATACATTTAAAAACTGTTCACCTAGTTTATGTTATTTTGTGTAGTTTTGCATCATCCCATGCCAATTAATTTAAACAGATATTTCATCATTTCACAGGCTAAATACACTGTATTTACAATAAGATTAAGTATATCGTTATCATTTATGCCATAGGGATTTGAATTATCTTACATAATTAAAGTGTCTAGTCTCTAACAATATGCATTTGAAGAAGGTTGGTACAATGTAAAAATCTAAATGATTATTTTCATTTACATGATATTTAATTAAGCATATTTCTTATTCATTAATTTTCTTCATCACATGGACTTAGTTTTTTTTAGTATTATTACAAAAAAAATATATGTCAATGAACTTTGATTTGACCAATAACAACAGTTCCTACTATTTAAAAAAAAAATAAATTAATAGACTGTTGAGTGTACTAGTAAGTGTGTTCACGTCAAAAATTTTAATTTACGATAATATTTTAATCTGCGGTTTTAGGCAAATATTATTAAAGATAATCAAGTGAATCTGTTCAAACCAAAATATTATTGCACACGAAATTTAAATATTTTTTTTATCTATATTAACAGAGAATTGTTATCATTAGTGTTTTGAATTTTATTTCAACGTTATTGAGTGATGTATCTCGAATTTATTATCGCACACGAGTTGATCAGGTGTGTTGCGTTGTGATTTGCGATAAAAATAGTGAAATCTTAACATGTTTTATTTGTTTACATATTTCTTCTGGATAACAGTGTGTTATTTGAGATGTGCTCTGCAAAAAAACTGAAGAGGAGGCGATGCCACATGACCCGCGGCCGTTCCTACATACAATCATAGTCCTAGTTTTTCTTCCTAGAATGTAGATGTGTGTTCCTAGAGCAATAATTTTTACACACTTTTTAGAAATCAATAAGAAGTTCACATCGTCTTAGTTAGATTTTTTTTTTAAAGGAGATAAATAAATTATTTTAAGAGAATGTGGTACAAAAAAGCAACTGGTCGATTAATTTTCCAAAAAACAATGTTTTATTGGGTACTTATGATCACATTTTTATGCAATTTGCTTATTAAATTTTTGCTGAAAAGATATATCGAATAAAATTTTATTTTTTGTTACAGAAATCAAATTTACGAAATTCTGTTTTCAAGTTGACCTCAAACTGCATTTATTTTTTTTATAATGCGCACTTTATACGGGCCAGAAAATTGTACAATGTCTTGTGCAGTTGGCCAACTGTCCCATATAAACCGAAAACTGTATGAAATATTGAATGGTCAGCTCGACGATTGACTGACCTGACAGTGTTTTTTTTTGTAAACGTTTAAATAGATATTGATATACAGGGTGTAACAAAACTCGATGTGCAAGCGGGAAACCAGTAAATCTACATCGTATTTGGAAAAATAAAACGCATTTTTTAAATTTTGTTTTCTTGATAGATAGCATTGATTTGACAAAATACTTGATATTTGATAACAATTTGCAAAAAAAAAAAAACATCTTTGTACTCAATTTTCTCGAAAACTAAGGGTCAAATCCAAAAATTTTACACTACAAAATCGACTCCAAATATAATGTGGATTCACTGATTTCCCGCTTGTACGTCGAATTTTGTTACACAGTGTAAATATAAGTTATATTAAATGCTTTAAAAAACTTAAGAAACTAGTAGTATCTTAACATTATTGGCTTCTATATTATTATTATATTAATAATTTGTGTACAAACATACGATAATATTTGACAATCGCGCAAAAAAAAACATACATAGTGTGTCTTTTGACAGACTGTCCAGTTTTCTGAACAAGAAACTGTGCAGTTTTCTGAGTCATATAAAGTGCGCATAATTACCGTGTTATTTGGCACAATAATTTCAAATTAAAAATATTAACATAAAAAGTAAGTTTTAATGATGTATCTATTCATATTCAGCCACGTACATATTTTAATCAGCGAAAACTTATATACTAAAGATTATTAAGGCGGCCTCCGTAGCGTAATGGTTAAGACGCTGGACTCACGATACGGAGGTTCCGGGTTCGATTCCCGGTGAGAACTCAAAAAATCAAAAGTGATTTTTCTCAAGCCTGGGTGTTTGTGACGTTGTTCCCCTCTGTAATTGGGCCTCCTGGCCTGTTGAGGTGGTTAAAAAATAATAATAATAATAATAATAATTATGGAGATAAAAGTAGGTATCGAACCTCGGACCTCAGATATTGGACTACGTTACGTTACCACGAGACCACAGTCTGACTTTTTTGCTACATATTTTAATCAGCGAAAACTTATATACTTAAGATTAAGGTGATAAAAGTAGTATCGAACCTCGGACTTCAGACATTGTCGTACGTTACGTTACCACGAGACCACAGTCTGACTTTTTTGCTACATATTTTAATCAGCGAAAACTTAAATACTAATTATTATGGAGATAAAAGTAGGTATCGAACCTCGGACTTCAGACATTGTCGTACGTTACGTTACCACGAGACCACAGTCTGACTTTTTTGCTATCTTTATTGTAATTATTAATAACTCTTATCGTGTGATGGGTAATTATTTGGCATTTTCAGTTTTACGAGTCTTTAAAATATCGTCATAATTATTTCCACTCCCTATGTGAAGCGTATGCATTCCATCAACTTCCTCCAAGCCAAGCGATAAGCTGTCAGTTTCCGTGTACCTTTCCTGGTCATATCTGACGTATGTCGAGGACAACGAGAACCTGATGCCTGGTGGTTTTATTTTATAAGGAACTCAGAAGTTGGGCAAAGAATTCAGCAACCTTTGGTATTTACTTTCATCCAGCGAAGGTATTTCGGCTGGTTCTCGAGAGCCTTCACCATGCTTATCAATTAGGTCAAAACATGTCAAGGATCTAAAAGTAACCGAAGTAAGTAGGTACATCTTATACCTATCGATAATTATTTAAAAAAAAAAAAACTAGTTATTAATAAACTTCTGAGCTATGTATGTGTCAGGATGTTAAAGTCGTGGAAGACATGGTATGATCATACAAGTACTTCAAAGAGGATATTTTAAATAATTTTGAATAATCGGTAGGTATGCGTGTATGAGATTAATTATTGCCTGAACAGAGTAAAGTGGCGTTCATTCTCTCTGTTTACCCCTTTGGAAAAATGGCGTGGTGGTTATCTAGTTTATGTTATCACGGACCTAAAGATAATATTTTAATCATTGTCATGATGTTGGTGCAATAAGAGTAATAATAATATACTATAAATCAAAGGAAATAAATTTAATACTATTTTTGAGTTAACACGATAAGATATTAAAAAAAACAATACGTACAAACGGAAACGTTGTATGCATTTAGATACGCCTGATTTTTTAAATCGTTTTAAATCCCTACATAGAAACATTAAATACCATATCATAATTTTTGAATAATTATGCAAATTTATTTAAATGCGGATATTGTTAATACATTAATTAAGGTGAATAAATCTTTCATTATTACGATATTTGTTTTAATAAAAATACGGCCTGTTTATAAACTAGGATTTGATAGTAACAAGTAGTCACGTCCGCCTCGTGGTGTAACGGTAGCGTGCTGCGCTGCCAGGCATGAGGTCGCGGGTTCGATTCCCGATAGGATTCAATTTGAAATGTTTAATTGAATAGAGTCTTAACATTTAAAAGATCATATACTATGGCTAGGACTGCGCTAAAGCGTACGACTGATCATCTTGCCTTCGTGTAACAAATGATCATGATTTACTGCAGTTGGTGTTCCAATGCACCATTGGGTGAGGATAATGAAGAGTAGTAGTAACGTTCGTATATTTTTAAACAATGATAATTAGATTCAAAACAATGTTAAAGGAAATTTGTAGTTTATTTTTTAAATTTATTTATTTAGGGAGAGGAGTAGTAATATTTATTTATCTATGCATTATCTAAGTTTAAAATAATTTTAAGTTAGTTTTTTTCCATATCACAAGGGGAATTATTTGTCCCTATTCTGATATGGAGGATGCATAGTATCAATTATTTATTTGCTCTTAATAATGTCCACTTTAAACAAGGTATATATAAAAAGAACACAAAATACAAATATAAAATGTCCAAAAATGAATTGATTTGTAAAAATTAAAGAAGTAATAAATAAGAAAAAACAATAGAAAAGGAGAATCAAAAGAAAATAAAAAAATTTAAATCAATAAAAATATTAAAATCAGAATAAATAATTTTAAAAAAACACAAATTAGTTTGGTAATATAAATACTTATTAAAATCAAGATTCAAAACGGTTACTGAATATTCGTATACTATGTTGTATTTAATTCATGGTTATTTTCATATTGTTTTAGTAACCCACATAATTATTTTACTTTTTATTTCTAGTATGAGGCAAAAAAAAGTGATCCGATGAAAAGTGAAAAAAAATTTGCTCTCAGATGCAATCTTTGAAAATTATAAAGTAAATTCATTGATTATTATTTTTAAGCGCTATTAAATATTCGATTGTCTAGTTAAAAAAACTTTCAAAAAGTTTAGGCACTTTATATTAAAAGACACTTTTATTTTTCACATTTTTAAAACCCGCGTATGTACGTTCGAAGGAAAGTAACGAAAAAACTGAGAATGTAACACATATAATTTCACTTTAAAAAACGTATGCAAGTTTTCTTAATTACTGTTGAAATATTTATCTGTTTTCACAAACTACGTATAAAATAAACAAATACTCACAAAAACTACTTTCATTTTGGACAGTGTGAATGTACAATGCTCGGCACAAGAATCGGAACGATAATAAGATTGAATGGCCGAAAATCCGTATTTTATATGTAGGGAGTCCGTGCAGATATGTGAAACAAGCCCAAGTTAGTAAAGGAAATGGCGTCAAGTAATTTTTAGCAAAAGTAATGTGTTTTTGTTTTGATTAGTCTGCAACTATTGTTAAACAATGCTCCATTTCTTAACTTCTCGCACGCTTGTAACTGTCCTACTGCAAAACGAGACAGACTGACATTGGATCGTAACCCTTTACATGTCTTAATTTATTTTATATTTATCAAGTCTTAAAAAACGCTAGTATAAATATAAACGCACTCAATTTAAATTTCATGTTCTTACGGATTTTTGTAGTATTTTTTATTTTTATTTTTGTATGGTTTAACTATATAACTATACAATATTGTATATATTATTAATTCCTGTAGATTGAAATTAATCAGTCTTAAATCTAGCAACGAATAATCCATATCTCGAAAGTGAATTGTTTTATCACATTTTTATTTCGGAACTAATTTGATGCCAAAATTACATTGCTGTGTAAAATGTTTAAGTCACGGGGTTTCCCAGAAAGGAATACATTAAAAAATATATTGAATACCAAGGAACGTGTAAATAAATAAATAAATTCTTGTATGAACAAGATTGCAAACTTCAAATTTTTATATTGTTTTTAGACGAATTGAACACGTTTTTTTAGTCTTTCTAAGCATTTTCTGCTACCCAACTACTATGTTTATGAAAATTGCTTACTGAGGGACTTGTCTGTTGACCCTCGAAATCTCATATAAAATTAAAAAAATGGCTGCGTTTGCTTTTCACTTTGGTAAGATGTAAGTTTTAGCACCTTCAATCGCAGAAGATTGGTAAAAAAACAGCTTTTTTATAACGCGATTTTTTTAAAGAAAAAAATAAGATTCAGATTTTTTTTTTATTCAATTAAAAATGGAATAAGTATTACCATTATTGATTGTTATATTTCTCACTCAAATATTTGTGAATCCAACTACGATTTGTCTTTTAAATAATATATTTTAAAGAATTAAAATGTAGGTAATAGTTTATTTTTTCGAATGTCATGATATTTATTTTGATACCCACCCATTTTGTATTTAGTAACACAAATATATCTAATGTATTTTGTATATGTGTAGATATGAATACTATTGGTTAATCACGTGAGGTTTGGGGATTCCAAAAGAAGTTTTAAGACGTGTTTTTTCCGCATACAGGTTTGTAACGTATTTAAAAAAAATGCTGACGATAATAGTAATAATTCGGGTAAAATTGAGACCTTCATAAATATACGCTAGTTGATGTAGATATAAATATTTTTTTAATACTTTACATGCCAGGAAACAGTCGTAAAACATCCATTTTCCATTTCATAAATTTACAGAATATTTTTTTTTTATGAGTATACTAGAGAATAGTTTTTAAAATGAAAAATAATTTTGATGTTTTGTATATATGTAGATAAGGGTTTTAAGTAGTAAACAATAAGTGAATAAGCCTTAGCCGTAAAAGTAAGCATCCGTCGGCAATTTACGTTAGAACTACTGGACGTGGATCTGTCTTTGATAGACGTGAAACGATAGCTTTGATTGTGATCAAAATCAAATGAAACTTTGTAAAATGGTTAATTTAACAAATAATTAATGAACCAACAAAGTGCTGCATTTCGTCCAATTTATATTTAATTTATGAAAAATATTTTATTAATTTAAATTAGAATATTGTTTGACTTATGTGTTTCACTTGGATGCCACGTGCTAAGAGAACGAATTTTTCATTGATACTTAAATGCGTTTTATTATTTTTATATTTCATAGGTATAATAGAGCAGTGGCGGTCAACCGGTCAGTCGTGGCATGTTAAAGAATCTCTATTGCAGGACATAAATTTACTAATTTTAATGTGACTTTTTTGCAAAAAAAATTGCTTAGGTTAGGTTGAAAAAACAGTTATTTTTTTTAGATTAAATCGTAATAAATTATTTAGATAAATCGCCTGTTGCACTCTTAAAATATTATTTACACGTAGGTAATACAATAATAAATGCTTTTTTAGTGAGTTACCTGACACGGTACAGAAAAACAGTATATTGTTTTTCTATGAAAAATTAAAGATTAAAATAATTTAAGTGCAGATATAAAATAATGATAGATCATTTCCTTGACGATGGGCACAAAATAAAAATATCCTACCCGATTGAGACAAGATTAGTTTCGGCACAGCGGCTGAGGCAGCCTCGGCAGGTAAACTATTACGGGAAAATAACATTGGCGTGTGTTATTCCAAATTTATTTAATCGGCTTGCAAAAAAAAGTATTTATGAATAGTTTTTTTTTTAGTTTTAGATTTCAAAAAAAAACATTAAGACAAGTTCTTAAAGGGCTTACAGTGATTGTATGCAACGCTACCTACTTAAAATAAGAATATATAAAAAAAGAATATAATGTACGATACAAACCTACTTAAAATAAGAATATACTTATAATGTACGAAACAATGTTGTAATAAAATAAGAAGAAAAAAAAGTATTAATGTTGTAATGTGTTTGGAGCATATGGATTCCACAAACTGCCTCC
This sequence comes from Micrasema minimum, assembly GCA_022494985.1. Lineage (NCBI taxonomy): Eukaryota > Metazoa > Arthropoda > Insecta > Trichoptera > Brachycentridae > Micrasema > Micrasema minimum. Next base: position 56,947 of record JAGVSP010000768.1, read on the forward strand.
AGGTTAAGCGATCGGCCGCCAGCTTCCGTGCATCCTCCCAAGTCAAGTCCACATGACTGCAAACGGTAAATTATCAAATACTTGTATTTTACCGAATTCTATCATTTCCGCGGCACAACTGCGATACATACACACGCAGATACGTTGATGATCGCAATTCATTCTAGTCTGACAAAGTTGCCCACCCCTGGTATAAAGTAACTTGTGAAAATGTAAATATTGTCGGTTTGGCTGTGATCTGTTTATCTCTACCCACCTCCACGATCCATTTCGCGATTAATAATTTTTCCACAAGTATTAAATAAATGATAATCGATGGTACAAAGTCCCGCACCCAAGTGGCTAAGAAATGATTCAGAGAATTTACAACCAGAGTTAGTGAGTGCTACTGCCAAGGTTGGAATCACCTTGTAAGAATGCAGAGCACGTGTGTATTCTATAATAAGTATCAAAATAGTCGTGCAAAATATTTCAACCATCCGAGCTATTAATATCAACACTTATTTTCTCTACTCTTCGTTTCAGAATGAAAATGTGCCAAGTAAAATATTATTTTTTCATCAATTAACTCCTTTGTTTGCCACAAATGGTGCATAGGACACTGCACAGGTAACAGTTACACGAGTGCAGTGTATGTAGATCATCCATTTATTACATTACTACTACTATCCCTTATCCACACCTATAGGCGCATAGGGCACTGCATTGGTACACCAAGTGTAGTGTAACTTAATCATTTTTATTCCATGAAGGTAGGATGATGACTCTTGCCCTTCAGTACCAGTCCAAGGTATCACACATAAAATATTAATATGAAAATCACATACTTCTTTAATTTAAAAAAATGTGATAAAAACTCCGTTTTCAACTACAATTTACTGACTATTATATCTTAAATGACTAAAGTCTTAAAGTATTTTCGAACCCATATGCATAATATGTTTTTTTTTAAATATGCTGAATAATTTTAAATATTATTTTATACCTGAATATTATAATAACAATTATTACATATTATGTCCTTGTAGTGGGATCTTTGTTGATCTACTGTAAATGAATTTAGTTAAAAATGATAAATAATAATTCTATTTAAAAAATCTTTTTAAAAAAAATTAATATTTACTGGTCGGTAAAAAAACTTTTGAAACCAGTTGATCCGTATAAAATAAAAAATAAACAAATTTGACTTATCATTTTGTGGTACTGGGTCGTCTGTGTCGTCAAAATTTGCTGACATAAAAACAGTTCATAAGGTGATAAATTTTAAGAATGTTCCCTGTATACAAATATTTGATGACATTTTTCAATTTGTTTCGGTAATATTATCCAGATTTAGAATTTAAGTATTAAGAAACAAATTTACTATGCTTTCATAATTTTTTAATCCGCTCCCAACGTGGAGCATATGTATTCCACAAACTGCCTGCAAGCCAAGCGATCGCCCGCCAGTTCCCGTGCATCCTCCCAAGTCAGGTCCGCGTCCCGCAGCACTGACGTAAACTGCCGACGGATTGTCAACAGTGGACGTCCAGGATGCCGAAAACCTGATGCCTTGTTATAGTAATTATTATGTAGTAGTAAGATAAAATATAAATGTTTTATATTGCATTATAATGAACCATGCAGTATCGTTTTGTTGATTAAATATTATTAATACTTATGTAATAAAATAATAGACAATGATGAGAGGCTATTAGAAGCAATCTTAGAAATCTCCGTTTTTCTTTAGGCTGATAATCGCGAAAACTAATTTGCATAGGAATGCATGGTACGGGAATACATGGGGCAGAAGACAATGCTTATCAGTTTTAGGCGATTATGAGCCATAGTGAAAACGATTTATAACTTTGCTTCAAATGGCCTCATAATTCAAAAAGAGCAGTACCTTTTATAGGTTTTCATCAAAAATTTTGTATTTTATAAAATAGAATATTATGTCTAATCGAAATAAATTATTTCTGTTGTAAATTGTACATATCTCTGTTGGAGTCTTTGGTATAGGATTAAATAGTGTTTGGACAATCAGTTAACTGATTAGTAAATGTTTTTATGTAGAAATAAGTTAAGAAATTCAAGGCTATGAAATACACAGAACATTATTATATAATAGTTCCAAACACTTTTAAAAAAATATCATAACAATTATTTTTTAGGTAGGATGTTATATTGTATAAAAAAAAATTATCATTTTTTTTTTTTTTTTACGAAGAAAAAACGGAATTTAAAGGGTTGCTAAATATTCTACTGATCTGTGTCATGGTTTCATCATAATTTTTTTGTTTACTTTTAGCAATTTTGTGGAATTGGGACGTGTTTTCGACGTCTAATGAAAAGCGACTAAATATTACGATGTTATGATACATCGTTGCCATTTTACAATACGGCACGTGTTTTCGTGCTAATATTTCTAATTTTTTCAAAACATGCAAGACATACATATTGACAACCTTCGTAGCGTAGTGGCTAAGACGCTAAAACTCACGACGCGGAAGTTAAGCGTTCGAATTCCCGTTGAGAACACAAAAAAGGCAGTTGATTTCTTGTGATGTTGTTCCCCTCTTGTTTGTACTCCAGGTCTGTTGAGGTGGTTAAAATAAACAATAAAAAAAAATTCAATCAAATATAATATTAGTTGAATAGCGTCTACTTATTTTTCTTCAACAGCCATTAGTTATCCACTGCTGGACATATGAGTTCCTCATATTAATCCACTATAGTCTTGTCTTGGGATTGAATCTGCCATCTGGATCCTGCAGTACACTTTATATTGTCCGTCCATAGTATTTTGTCCGTCAATTTAAAAAAAAAAAATTTACTATATTTGTGTTTTTTTGTAGAATTTGTATATTTGGGAAGTATGTTTACAAGAGACGGAAATGTGGATAAGGACATTGAGAGAAAGGTTAGTGCCGGAAACAGAATTAATGGTGCCTTGAAATCGATAGTGGCAAATAAGAACTTATCGAAAGAAGCAAAATTGGCAGTACACAACGGAGTTCTGGTACCAACCCTTATGTTGGAAAAAGGAGGATGAAAGAAGACTGAATGCTGTTGAAATGCAATCTCTCAGGCGAATGTGTGGTAAGACTATGTATGAAAGGTGTACAAATGTTGAAATTAAAGCAGAGTGCAAGGCTGAGATAAGCATTATCGACAAAATTAAGAAAGGGCTTTTACGATGGTTTGGTCATGTTGAGCGAATGAGTGATGAAAGAACGGCTAAAAAAAGTTTGAATGCAAGTGTGCCTGGATGTAGAAACCACGGAAGGCCGAGAAAGACATGGTATGACCAAGTACGTCAAGTACTTGAAAGTGGTCATGTGAAAAGTCGGAATAATCGGCGTATGCGCATGAGAAGATGTATGAATGAAGAGGAAGCAAAAAAAGTCTGTCAGGACAGAGTGGTATAGCGTTCTATCCTCTCTGTCCACCCCTACGGGGAAATGGCGTGATAGTTAGTTAGTTAGTGTTTTTTTTTATTCATTTATTTTACTACAGAAAAAAAAGTATTTCGATAGGGAGACTGAGGAATCGTAAGGGTGGCGGCATAGTGATTTTCTTTTGACTTGATCGATGCTATCGCCCTCTTGACTTAACTTCACTTGAAAACTTTTCCCTGCAATTTGCTTATGCATTTGCATCAGCAAAATTTTTAAGTCCTGCATAAAATAGCGTGACTGACAGAGTCCCCAAGGACTCTATAACAGTCGCGGGTGGAGGTAGGATCGATCCCTCAGTGTGTCCGTCTATAGTCTTGGCGGTCTTCCTACAGGTCTCCTTTCACCTCTGGGCTTCTAGTTAATCAGAAACTTAATCGTATTTCAAATTAATTTGACGGCATTGTATACAAATTTATATGGAATCTTATGCCGCCAAATTAAACGTCTCAATCTTCAATAATGTTTTTTATTATCACGTAATTCCTTTGTTGTTATGATTCCGTTTCCTTTGATTATTATTATGGTAACCCAACTTGTGTCTTTCCACATTACACATATTGAACACCCGTTTCAAAGATTATTTGGGATTGAACTTTTTATAATGCGAGACATTTCTCCAAACGCTGCCCATCCTAGCCGGATTCGGCGGTTTATTTCAGCTGTTTGGTTGTATCTTCCCTTACACTCCTTTTCATTATCGATGACGCACATTATTAAAAAAATACTTAATATGAAAACCCATACACGCTTAACTTTGAGGTGGGAAGCCATCTTATATTATCTAGGTAAAATTCCGCCCCTTGTGAAATACGCAAAACAAATTGCATAATTGGATTCACATTATGCAAAAAAAAAAAATTGTGTTAATCAATCATATTGTTATATTACTCTTATGTAAATAAATAAATAAATGAACTGATAAAAATCGTGTGATTTGGTTTAAAGTTTATAATGGATAAATAAATACTATCTAAAATACCTCGAGTGCGATTCTTGTTTAATACGTGAACATTGATAAAATTAACTGTACTACATTCGCTTAAAAGAAATAGCGAATGTTTGATTAGAAAATTTCCGTAATAAAATAATTTCAATTATTTATCTTAAGTACTTTCAATGCATCCCACGTGATTCTATGAGTCACTTGAAACGAATATAATTTGACAGCATGGGCGCGATTATTTTTATCTTGACGTGTTCATGTCTAATGTCTATACCAATGGAATATCGCACAAATTAAAAATAAATAGTCTAGCCGGGTCAAGGCCTATTGTAGATTCTCAGCCTCAAGTCCGAAATGAAATCCCATTTCTTTTTCCTAATAACTTAAGAGAGATTCTAATAGTAATAATTGAATCCGGATAATCTATTAAGCGTCATTTTTATAAAATTCAGTATTGTTATAAAATTTTGTTTCACAGCCTCTAATAAGTATAATAATAATAACAATTTGACATCTCAACAGAGACGAGAAATTTGGGAATATGGAAGGGAATATGGATATCTAGGCGTTTAAAGGGCTTATGACCTGTCATTGGCTGGGTTAAGTGGCCACTTGATGTATTACAACATTCCCCATTTCACCTAGTATTTGATATCCATATCTGCCAATATACAATTAAATGGCGCGACACTTCACATGTGAACACTCTCTGTCATCCATTGAGAAAACTAGCTTAGCATTTCATCATCATCATACCATATCAGCACCCTATGTGGAGCTATGGATTCAACAAATTGTCTCCAGACCAAGCGATCGGCCATTAGTTCCCGCGCATCCTCCCATGTCGGGTCCACGTCCCGCAGCTCTGACGCAAATTATTATTGTTCAACTTTTCAATTTAGTGATACGAATATCTCAATATCGAAACATACTCAGTAAATACTGAGTTTCAGGATTCACTTACTTCAAGTGGATTTTATTTTATCCCAGCTTTATGTGGTAGTCTTCCCTGTAGCTTGTTTTGATCGGAGAACAAAATGGCGGGCAATGTGGCACGTTTTACTTTTATCAAAGGCACAGACTACGATGAGGGCAATAAGATAACTGTATGATATATAAAATGACCACGAAACGCCCTTTGTACGTGACAAACACAGAAAGGAAAATAAAGACAACGTGAAATATCTACCAGGGTTAAAACAAATTGTTTTTCATCCTTTTGCTTTGCTACAAGTTCAGAGGAGAGATATTACCGCATCAAGTTATTGTATTGCTACCTTGAAGCGTTCAACTGATCATCTTGCCTTCATTTATCAAATGATCAACATAAGCTGACTTGGTGTACCAATGCAGTGCCCTATGCACGACTGGGTGTGGATAGGGGAAATAATAATATATATAATATAACGGAAATTATAAGGATAAGCCCGTTTAGCTATGAGGCAACCTGCGGAAACTATTTGCTTCACGGCCCACGGGAGCGAATATGTGAAATAAAAATATTAGCATTGTTTTTTTACAATCACTTTTGCTCTCATTCCGACTCCTATTACTGACATCTACTTTATTACTTTACATTTTTTTGTACTCGAGTTCGTATCTGCTCACCTCGTGGTGTAGTGATCAGCGTATTGGGCTACCATGCATGAGGTCGCAGGTTCGATTCCCTTGGGAGTAAACATAAACTATCGATATTATTGATATCCCAACAGAGACAGAGAAACTCTGGAAACGAATGTGGATTATCTATTAACTTATCTTTTATTTTTCTCAACAGATGTCATCAGTGAGAAAATCACTTGTGAAGTGAAACGTGGCAGGATAATTCACACTAATAGAAGTTCCGAAATTTGTCATGTATGGTTATCAGCTGATGGGCGGGATGGGGAATGTTGTAATACATCAAGCGGCCTCTTAACCCAGCCAGGTCATAAGCCCTGTAAACGCCTAGATAATCCACATTCGTTTCCAGAGTTTCTTTGTCCATGTTGGGATATCAATAATATCTGATATCAGCCTAGCATGGGTATAATCCAATAATTTATCTACAAGTATTTTTTTGTACACATTCAAAATGTTGTTAATAAAATAATGATTTTAAAATTGAGTTTTTAACATAAATATTTTAAGCATGATACTTTGGACTGCCACTGAAGTTAAAGACTGACTCTATTTACCTTCATTTAATAAAATAAACAAAATTCCGCTAGTAAAAATTAAACATTTTGAATCTTGTCCTCAGCACGGGGCACCGCAGTGCAATGATAATCTATTATTGTTAGAACCATTTGTACTATTTTTTGTCGTGCAATTAAATAAATAAATAAAATCAGTAGTATGGCTTTTTACTACCTATGCTGTGCCCTATGCACCATTAGGAGCGGATAAGAGAATTATTGAATCCTTAGTAGAAAATGTGACATCAGAGCGTGAAAGTGTTGAGCTTTGTACATATACTTGGCTAAGAGAGGATATGAACACGGCTTTATTTGACTCTTGAGTCTAGTACTAAATACGCCTAGGATCTCTTTGACTTAGCGGAATCTCTTGAATTTACCGTGCTTTATGTTCTCGTTTTTTCCAATGACTTCTAAGAAACTTGTGAACTTACCCTTTGAAAATACATACTTTCCTCTATCAGCACGCAATGGTCCATACGGCACTGCATTGGTACACCAAGTGCAGTGTCTCTTGATCATTTTATTATAACATGAAGGTAGGATGATCAGTCTTACGCTTCAGTACCAGCGCAAGGTGTTCAGGTATCCCGTTAAAAACATGTTAAAAACAACAACAAATTTTAAAAAAATTGTTATGATATTCATTAAAGCCTTAAATAAATAAGGAAGCTACTAAATATTCAATACATGAAAAGAACATCCCTTTTGTTAAGCTACTTGATAGAACAGTTTTATTAAAAAATTTAATTAAAATGTTCTTTCAATCGACATTTTAAATACGTGTTAGTTGGAAGAAATAGTGTAGTCTTGAATTTTATTTACTGACATAAATTAATATTCTTAGAATTAGAGTATTTCGCATTAAAAGCGAAATAATGAAACAGTCTCATAATAATATCCTATTGTAAACGTTATTGAGAGGATGATCAATGATTAATAAATGTATTTCTATTCTCTTTTTTTTTAAATACAAAACTCAATCGCTCATCAATTTTAATATTGAATCTCGATTTTGGTCCGATGAATCTAATTTTGCGCATTGTAGTGAAACTTTGGGTAACTGTATTGAAGCGAGAGCGTTCCGTGTATGTTGGATTGCCATAAAGATAGCTAAGTCCGAGCTGAGCGCAAGCTATGCACCAATAAATTACTATTTCCTATTATAAGTTTAGCTCAGTTTACCCTAAATTGGTTTCTCGGCACCCTTACTCAACAAAATTGCAATTTTAATCACGGCTTTAATGTATTTTTTGATAATCGCCTCTGTAATAACCCGTCAGAGAAACCAATTCAATACCCAACTAGCTGGGTACCTTAGTAAGATAACTTCATCTGATTAAAATTAATTACGGGTGTTTTATTTAATTTTAAGTTGGATTAAGATAATCTTTATTACTTTTATGTAGTGTTTTTTTAAAATAATTTATGACATGAAGTAATATGATCAGTGTTACGCTTCAAACCAGTCCAAGGTATCATATAAGAAATATTTTTATGTGAAAAACATATTAAAATTCATTATTCATTAAACCATATCCGCTCCGTATGTGGAGCATATGGAATTGACAAACTGCTTCCAGGCCAAGCGATCGGCCGCCAGCTCCCGCGCATCCTCCCAAGTCAAGTCCACGTCCCGCAGCTCTGACGCAAACTGCCGACGAATTGTCAACAGTGGACGACCGGGACGCCGAGAACCTGACGCCTTGTAAAATAGGCAAGCATGGTTAAGGCTCTCGGGAGGCATACGTAGTATATGGCCTAGCCAGCCGAAACGCCTTTGCCGGATGACAGTAGATACCAAGGGTTGCTACGTCCGTTGCATCACCTCTGTGTTCCTTACAAAGTCAAACCACCGCATACCTAAAATCCTAAAATTAAAATAAACATTTAATATTATTCCCGAGGGGAATAGAACCAGCAACCTCATGGATTGCAGCCCAACGCGCTAACCACTGCACCACGAGGAAGACTATTCATAAGTTTGTAACCACTTGATTCGAAAGGTTGCCTGTCTCTTCGTCAGGACTCTATATTTATTACTTACTATTTGGTGGAGTCCGGACTCCGCACTGTAACCTGTATAAACCTGTTGTGACAGATACCCCTTAATTAAATCTCTTAGGAAAATATATTTGTTTGTACCCACTTTTTTTAGGGTTGCGATAGGTGCGTCTTTCCTTACGTAGTATGCGGCTTTATTTACATTTTTTCTCTAGTGAAATACGCTTTTCAGTAATTCAAATTCATTTACGTATTAATTAAAAATCATCGTAGAAATTAAAACCCCTTCGCCCTTTTAATTAAATATTTTTATAACCTATACCAATCAAATTTTCAATTGACATAAAAAATATTTTAATTAATATATGTACGAGTATATCAGCGTCCAATCAGATGCGAATAAAAAAATGAATGTCAGTATTTTTCGATTTGCAAAATTGATTTCTCGAGTACAAAATATAAGTGCGATTTCCTTTCCATACAAAACGACTTTTGTTTCCGGCGTCATCTGTCATACATCGGAAATTTCCGCGGGAAATAGATTTCAAAACGCTTTCATCACCCGACAATCACCTGAATATGCAATCAACACACTACACATTATTAATTAACTCAACACAAAACCCCAGTAAACTCTCTCCGGAAGTAGAAATGTATATCCTATATATGTTGCTTGCAAAGTGCTTGAGAAGATTTATGAATGTGGAGGGAGCAA